>JAQISU010000508.1:0-148753 GCA_029339505.1 Unio delphinus
GGGCGTGCTCGGCCTCGAGGACGGTGCCCGGCTAATGGCCGAACGCGGCCGCCTCTTCGGCAGTTTGCCCGCGGGCGGGCGGATGGTCGCGGTGTTCACCGCCGCCGAGCGTGTCGAGAACCTGACCAACGAGTTCCCGAGTCTGTCGGTCGCGGCCTACAACGGTGCGAACACCGTATTGTCCGGGCCCGCAGCGGA
This sequence comes from Unio delphinus, assembly GCA_029339505.1. Taxonomy (NCBI): domain Eukaryota; kingdom Metazoa; phylum Mollusca; class Bivalvia; order Unionida; family Unionidae; genus Unio; species Unio delphinus. The sequence continues at coordinate 199 of JAQISU010000508.1, forward strand.
TCTGGAACAGGCGGCGGCGGGACTGGCGACCGACGGTGTCCGGTGTGACTGGCTCGACACCAGCCACGCATTCCACTCGGCGCTGCTGGACCCGATTCTGGACGAATTCGAGTGGTACGCGGATCAGTTCAATTTCGGTACACCACAACGGATCCTGGTCGACAACCGTACCGGCGCCACGCTCGGCCGGAGTGTGAAGCTCGACGGTGCCTATTGGCGACGGCACGCGCGTCAGCCGGTGCAATTCGCCAAGAGCGCGCACACCCTGGCGGAGCTCAATTGCAAGGTGTTGCTCGAGATTGGCCCGCGACCCGTGCTCGCCGCCGCGGCCCTGAGCGCCTGGCCGGACCCGGCCACCGCGCCGCGGGCGATCGCGTCGCTGCGCCGAAACACCGCCGACCACCGACAGATCACCGAAGCCGTTGCCGAGGCGTATGTCCTGGGCCACCTGCCCGAATTCGACACCTTCCGGCGGGCGCATGCGCGCAAGCTCGATCTACCGACCTATCCGTTCGAGCGACGCCAGTACTGGTTCCGCGACAATCAGGATCCCGTCGGCCAGCCTGCGCAGCTTTCCGCACGTACCCAGGCCGTCCGCCTGCTCGAGGACGGCAGGATCGAGGAACTCGCGGCCCTGCTCGGTGGCGCGAGCGATTCTGGAACCCTCAGCGTGCTGAGCAAGCTTGCGGCGCAACACAACCACGAACGGACCAGCCAGTCCATCGCCGACGACCGCTACGAAATCCGTTGGGAGACTTCCACCCCGCACCTGTCGGGTGCGGGAGCCGGCGAGGTATCCGGCTGGCTTCTGATCGGCCAGGAATCCCCGGCGCTTGCGCCGTTGGTCGACGAGCTCACCGCACGGGGACAGCGGTATCGGTTCCTCGAGTTGCCTGCGTCGGAGGCCGAGACCGAACAGCTCGCGGATGCGTTGCGCGCTGCGGCGGACGAGGATTCGACGCTGCGCATCGTCCATGTCGCGGCGGTGGACTTTGAGGCCGCCCCGTCGATGCAGTCACTGTTGCGGATGCAACACCGGATCCTGGGCGGGACGCGGCGGCTCTTCAGCGCCGCGGTCGCCGCCGACCTGCGTGCCCCGATCTGGCTGATAACCCGCGGCGCACAGCGAGTCACCGAGGCCGACTCCGTGGCGCCGGACCAGAGCTCCCTGTGGGGCTTCGGACGTGCCGCGTCGCTGGAGCATCCGCAGCTATGGGGCGGGCTGGCCGACCTGGCGCAGGGCACGGCCGACGAGTGGGCTCGCTTGATCGACGGCATCGCAACTCCCAGCGAGCTCAGGGAAGACCAAATCGCGCTGCGTGATCAGGCGGTCTACGTGCCCCGGCTGGTTCGCCGCGATGGGCAGCCGACCGGGACAGCGCTGGAGCTGCGCGACGACGCAACGTATTTGGTCACCGGCGGGCTGGGATCGATCGGCCTGGAAATCGCCGGCTACCTGGCCGCGCACGGCGCCAAACATCTGGTGCTGACCAGCCGGCGCGCACCCAGCGAGGCCGCGCAGCAGCGCATCGATGCGTTCGGCGAACAGTACGACTGCGAATTCCGGGTCGTTACCGCCGATGTCGCCGATGCGCACGACGTCGCCCGCCTGCTGGCAGGCGTGCGGGCCGAGCTACCGCCGCTGGCCGGCATCGTCCATGCCGCGGGCGAGATCGGTACCACGCCGCTGAGCGGCGCCGACTTCGAATCTCATCAAGCCGAAGTCGATCGGGTGTTCGCCGGAAAAGTCTGGGGTGCTTGGCATTTGAGCCAAGCGGCGATTGACTTGCCGCTGGACTTCTTCATCAGCACCTCCTCGATCGCCTCGGTGTGGGGCGGATACGGTCAGACCGCCTACGGCGCGGCCAACGCATTCCTCGACGGGCTGTCCTGGCGCCTGCGCGAGCAGGGCACCGCCGGGACCAGCGTCAACTTCGGCCCCTGGTCGGCCGGCATGGCCGACGCGGAATCGCGTGCCCGACTGGATCAGCGCGGGGTCCGGACGCTGTCGCCCGCCGACGCCCTGGCCGGCCTGGCCGACGTCGCCGCGGCCTCGTCGGCTCAAGGCGTGGTGGCCCGGATCGACTGGACCCGTTTCCTGCCGCTGTACCAGCAGGCCGGCCGTCGGGCATTCCTGGCGGAATTGGAGCGCGAGGTGCCCGACGCGGTGCCGGCCGTGCTGCCGTCTGGGAAGACACAACTGGTCGAGCGGCTGGCGGGCGCGCCGGTGCAGCAGCGCAAGAAACTGCTGACCGATTACCTGCGTGAAGCGGTAGCGGAGATCACGCGCGTGGACGCCGTAGAGATCCGCGAGGACGCGGGGTTCTTCGACCTCGGCATGGATTCGCTGATGGCCGTCGAATTGCGGCAGCGCATCGAGCAAGGGGTAGGCAAGCAGATACCGGCCACCCTGGCGATGGACCACCCCCGGCTGTCCGACGTGGCCGACTATCTGCTCGGCGAGGTGCTCGGGCTCGGCGGGCAGGCGGCGCCATCGAGCCCGCGGCCGGCGCCGGTGGTGACGCGGACCGACGAGCCGATCGCGATCGTCTCGGTGTCGTGCCGTTTCCCCGGTGCGCCCGACCCAGAAGCCTTCTGGGAGTTGCTTTCCGGCGGTGTCGATGCGATCCGGGAAGTCCCGGAGGAGCGATTCGACATCGACGAGTTCTATGACCCCGATCCCGAGACGCCGGGCAAGACCTACACGCGGTTCGGTGGATTCCTCGAGGAGATCGACGGGTTCGATCCGGAATTCTTCGGCATCTCCCCGCGCGAGGCGGTCTGGATCGAGCCGCAGCAGCGGCTGATGCTCGAAACGGTCTGGGAGGGGCTGGAACGCGCCGGCTACTCGCCGGGGGCGTTACGCGGCAGCCGGACCGGAGTTTTCGCGGGGGTGGCGGCCAACGAGTATGCGCACCTGCTGTCCGCCGAGCCGATCGACAAGATCGAGCCGTATTTCATCACCGGCAATGCGCTCAACGCCATTTCGGGTCGCGTTGCCTTCGCGCTCGGACTCGAAGGGCCGGCCGTGGCGGTCGATACCGCATGCAGTTCGGCCTTGGTCGCGGTGCATCAGGCCTGCCAGGCTTTGCATTCCGGTGACTGCGACCTGGCGGTCGCCGGCGGTGTGAATGTCTTACTCTCCCCGGTGACGGTCATCGCGGCCTCACGCGCGCGGATGCTTTCCCCGGTCGGTCGGTGCAAGACGTTCGACGCCTCCGCTGACGGCTATGTGCGCAGTGAGGGCTGCGGAATTCTGGTCCTTAAGCGGCTGAGCGACGCGGAGCGCGACGGCGATCGGGTTCTGGCCGTGATTCCGGGCAGCGCGGTCAACCAGGATGGCGCTTCCAGCGGCTTGACGGTGCCCAATGGTGGTGCACAGCAACGACTTATCGGTGCGGCGCTGACCCGTGCCGGTCTGGCCGGCGGGGACGTCGACTACCTCGAGGCGCACGGAACGGGTACCCCGCTGGGTGATCCGATCGAGGTGCAGGCGGCCGCGGCCGCCTACGGAGGTTCGCGTGACGCGGACCGGCCGCTGCTGATGGGGTCGGTGAAGACCAACATCGGACACACCGAGTCGGCATCGGGGGCGGCGGGCCTGATCAAGGTCGTGTTGTCGCTGCAGCACGAATTGCTGCCGCAGAGCCTGCATTTCGACACACCGTCCCCGCACATCCCATGGGACTCGCTGCCGGTGCGAGTGGTGGGCGAGTCGACGCCGTGGCAGGCCAATGGCAGGCCGCGACGTGCCGGCGTGAGTTCCTTCGGGTTCACCGGCACCAACGCGCACGTGCTGATCGAGGAGGCCCCCGCCACAGCGGGTTCGCCCGCGCAGGATCCGCCGGAATCGGTTGACGACGCCGCGGTCACCGACACGCAGTCGGTCAATGTGCTGGCGCTGTCTGCGCGCTCACCGGAAGCGCTGACGGCGCTGGCGCAGCGCTACGAGTCCTGGCTGAGCGCGCACCCGGATGTGGATCTCGCCGAGGTATGCCTCACCGCGGGGACGGGCCGGTCACACTTCGAGCATCGCGCCGCGCTGGTGGTGGATTCGGTCGAGGGTGCGCGCGACGGCCTGGCCGAGTTGGCCGAGAACCGGCTGCGGCCCGGCGTGATACGTGGCGAGCACACGCACCATCCGACGACGGCGTGGTTGTTCACCGGGCAGGGCAGTCAATACCCGGGGATGGCGCGTGAATTGTTCGAATCCGAAGCGGTTTTCGCCGAGACCGTGACACGGTGTGCGGACGCGGTCAAGGACATGTTGCCGCGTCCATTGCTGGAGGTGCTGTTCGCCGCCGATCGTGAAGCCGGAGAAACACTGCGGCACACGTCGTTTGCCCAACCGGCGTTGTTCGCCGTCGAGATGGGGCTGGCACGGTTGTGGCAGTCGTGGGGCATCGAGCCTGACGTGGTGCTGGGGCATAGCGTGGGCCAGTACGCGGCGGCATGTGTGGCGGGGGTTTTCAGCATCGAGGACGGCGCCCGGCTGATGGCCGAGCGCGGCCGGATGTTCGGCAGCCTGCCCGAGGGCGGGCGCATGGTGGCGGTGTTCACCGATGCCAAGCACGTCGAGCAGATCGCCGGCGAGTTCCCGCGGGTGTCGGTCGGCGCGTACAACGGACCCAACACCGTGCTCTCGGGACCGGCGGACGACCTCGAGCACATTGTCGCCAAGTTCGGTGACGAGGGGATCCGCTGCACCTGGCTGGAGACCAGCCACGCTTTTCACTCGGAGCTGCTGGATCCCGTGCTCGACGAATTCGAGTCGTACGCAGCGCAGTTGGAGTTCACTGCCCCGACCCTACCGCTGGTCTGCAACCGGACCGGCGCGGTGCTCACGGCGCAGACCCCGCTCGACGCCGGGTACTGGCGGCGGCATTCCCGCCAGCCGGTGCAGTTCGCCGAAAGTGTGCGCACCGTGGCGGCGCTCGGCTGCTCGGTCGTGATGGAGATCGGTCCGCAGCCGGTGCTGACCGCGGCCGCGGTGCAGATCTGGCCGGAGCACCTGGCCGCACCACGGGCAATCGTCTCGCTGCGCAAGGGCGTTGGCGACCGCCGCCAGATCGCCGACGCGCTGGCCACGGCCTACATCGGTGGGCACCGACCCGATTTCGGCGTCCTGAATCGTCAGGCCCGTCGCCGACTCGAATTGCCCACCTATCCGTTCCAGCGCCGCCGCTTCTGGCCCAAGTCGTCCGGGATCGCGGTCGACGGACCCGCGGTGTCCGGAATCTTGGGTAGCACAAAAGAACTCGCCTCCGGCGACTCCGTGTACACCAGCAGGTTGTCGGTCAAATCTCAGCCATGGCTTTCCGACCACGTCATCTACGGCACCGTCGTCGTCCCAGGAGCGACGTACGCGGCGATGGCCTTGGCCGCGGTCGGCACGCCGGCACGAGCGAAGGATGTCTTCTTCTACGAGCCGATCATCTTGCCCGAGAAGAGTTCTCGCGAGGTGCAGCTGACCTTGCATCCGCAGGAGGACGGTGACGGCTGGAAGTTCCAGGTGCACAGCCGGCCGTACGGCGAACGCGGCGCGGACTGGTCGTTGAATGCCGAGGGTGCCGTGGTCGCCGGCGTCGACGCCGAGCAGGCCACCGAAGAGGCGGATCCGGTCGACGAAGCGATCGAGCGGCTGAACCGGATGCGGCCGCAGGAGTTGTTCGAGACCTTCGCCGACTTGGAGTTGGCATGGGGTCCAACCTGGTCCGGCTCGCTGAAGTCGCTGTGGCTCGGTGAGGGTGAGGCGATCGGCGACATCGTCGTCGGGGAAGAACTCGCCGAACAACTCGGCACCGAGCCGATGCACCCGGTGCTGATGGACCTGTGCACCGGTGTCGCGTTCCCCGCGTTCCCGGCACTTCTCGCGGCCGAACAGGGCGTCAACGATCTGTTCCTGCCGCTGCGGTACGGGCAGGTGACGCTGCGGGAGAAGATGCCGCGACGGTTCTACTGCCGCGCGAAGTGGCACACCAGTGCGCTGGACAGCGAAACCCAGGTCTTCGACCTCGAATACATCGACCGAGATGGCCGGCAGCTGGGCGGGATTCGCGACTTCACGGTCAAGCGCGCACCCCGCGAGGCTTTGCTGCGCGGTCTGGGCGGCGACGCCACCCGGCTGCTCTACACCCTCGGCTGGCACGAGGTGCCGCCCCCGGCGCCGGACGAGGATGCCGCGGCTTCGAACGGCACCTGGCTGATCGCGGGCTTCGACGAACTCGCCGCCAACGTACCCGGGTGTATCCCGTTCGACCGCAACACCGATCCGGAGCTGTTGGGACAGGTGTTGGCACAGGCACACGAGCGTGGCCTGCCGTTCTCCGGTGTCGTCTGGCGCAGTGCCGCGCCGAACGGAGGAGATATCGCCGCGCGGGTCGAGACCGAAACCGCCAACCTGCTCAGCGCTGTGCACACGGTGCAACGTGGTGAGGTGAAACTGCCTGGCGGGCTGTGGATCATCACCGAGCGGGCCGTGGCCACCGAATCCGGCGAGCCGGTCGATCCGGGGCAAGCGGCGCTGTGGGGATTCGGTCGCACCACGATCAACGAGGAACCGGCGCTGCGCTGCAAACTCGTCGATTGCGACGGATCCGAGGAGGCGGTGCGGGCGCTGGCCGGCTTGCTTGCCACACCGGTCGACGAACCGGAACTGGCGCTGCGACAAGGGAAGTTACTGGCCTCGCGGTTGTTGCCGTGGGCGCGTAGTGGTCATCTCACGGTGCCACGCTCGTCGGACTACGTGCTGGCGCCCACCGAACGCGGTGCGATCGACAACCTGCGGCTGACCGAGGCTGAGGTGCCCGCGCCGGACGACGGCTACGTGCAGGTCCGGGTGGAGGCTGCCGGCCTCAACTTCCGGGATGTACTCAACGTCCTCGGTCTCTACCCGGGTGACCCGGGCCCGATCGGCGGCGACTTCGCCGGAACCGTTACCCAATTGGGTAGTGGTGTAACAGGACTCGAGGTCGGCCAACGCGTCTACGGCTTCATGCAGGGCGCGTTCGCCAGCAGGTTCAATGTGCCGGCCCAGCTGCTGGCGCCGATTCCGGCGGGCGTGAGTGCGGTGGATGCGGCGACGATTCCCGCCGCGGCATTGACGGTCCGGCTCGCGTTCGACTGGGCGCAAGTGCGGCCCGGCGATCGCGTGCTCATTCACGCCGCCAGTGGTGGTGTCGGCCTGGCGGCGATCCAGATGGCACAGCAGTGCGGTGCCACGGTCTTTGCCACGGCCAGCACCTACAAACGCGCAACGCTGCGCAAGTTGGGCGTGGAGCACGTGTACGACTCGCGCACCACGGATTTCGCCGACCAGATCCTTGCCGATACGGACGGCGCTGGCGTCGACGTGGTGCTCAACAGCCTGACCAACGAGGGGTTCCTGGAGGCGACCGTGCGGGCCACCGCCCCGAACGGCCGGTTCGCCGAGATCGCCAAACGCGACATCTGGACACCCGAGCAGATGGCGGAGGTCCGCCCGGACATCGCCTACGAGATCGTGGCGCTGGACACGGTGACCTTCCAGGAGCCCGAGCGCATTCGCGGCTTGTTGACCGAGGTATCGGAGGGACTGGGCAAGGGTGAGTGGACGCCGCTGCCTGCCGAGATCTACCCGCTCACCGAGGCGAGGGCCGCGTTCCGCCGTATGCAGCAGGCGCGGCACATCGGAAAGATCGTGGTGCAGATCCCGAATCCGTTGCAGCCGAGGGCCGATCGGAGTTACCTGATCACCGGCGGGCTCGGCGCGATCGGCCTGCACACGGCGTCGTATCTGGCCCAACTCGGGGCCGGTGACATCGTGTTGACCAGCCGGCGTGCACCCGACGCGGACGCACAGCGCGCTATCGATGAGATCAGCGAACGTTCCAAGTGCCGCATCCATGTCTTCGCGGCCGACGTCGGCGAGGAGTCCGAGGTCGAGAAGCTGTTGGAGCGAATCCGCACGGAACTGCCGCCGCTCGCGGGTGTGGCCCATTTGGCCGGTGTGCTCGATGATGCGCTGCTGTCCGGGCAAAGTCTGGAGCGATTCCGAACGGCGCTGGCACCCAAGGCGTTCGGCGCCTGCCACTTGGACAGGCTGACGAAGGACGACGAGCTGGACTTCTTCATCGTGTCCTCCTCGGTGTCCAGCTTGTTCGGTTCACCGGGTCAGTCCAACTACGCGACCGCCAATGCGCTGCTCGACGGCCTGGTTGCGCAACGACGGGCCCAGGGCCTGCCCGCCACCGGAGTCAACTTCGGTCCGTGGGCGCAGGGCGGCATGGCCTCGTCGGAAGCGGCGATCGCCAATATCACTGCTCAGGGCCTGATTCCGCTGGAACCGTCGGCGGCGCTGAGCGCTCTCGCGGAGGTCGTCGCCAACGGCACCGGGCAGGCCACCGTCCTCAAGGCCAATTGGCAGCGTGCCGCGAAGGTGCTTGGTAGTTCGCGTCCACCGATCCTCGACCTGGTGTTGCCCAGTGCCGTCGGCGAGGTGACCGGCGACAGTGAGTTGCTCAAGCAGCTGATGGAGGTACCGGTACCGCAGCGGGCCGGTTTCGTGACCGAGTTCCTGCAGCGCGAGGTGCAGAACTTCCTGCGGCTCGCGCAGCCGCCGGCCGCGACCAGTCGGTTCCTGGACCTGGGCACGGATTCGCTGATGGCGATCGAACTGCGCAACCGCTTGCACAGCCAGTTCGGCGGCAAGTTCACGATCAATGCCACCGCCGTATTCGACTATCCGACCATCGGGGGGCTGGCCGAGTATCTCGTGGCCCAGCTGCCCGACGCGGAAGGGGCGGCGGAACCGGAATCGCCGTCGGCGGAAACCGAATCGCCTTCGGAGGAGCCGGAATCGGTTGTAGAGCCGGAGGAGAGCCCGGAATCGGACGCGGAGCGAGAGGCGAGCTGAGCCGGCGGGTCAGTCGCTGATATCGAATCCGGCGACGACCTTGGTCGGCCGGACTCGCACCACCAGTTCGCCGGCCGCGGAGTTGCGGGCACCGAACTCGTCGGCGCGCTCGGCGCCCATGTAGCGGCCGCCGGTACGGGTGGCGATGTCCCGCACGTCCTGCGGATCGTCGGTCACCGTCGCGATGCCCTGCACCTGCACGAACGAGTAAGGCGGATGCGGATCGTCGACACAGATCACGACGCGCGAATCACGAGCCAGCGCACGGCCTTTCGACGTGTCGCGGCCGGTGTTGAACGCAAGCTGGCCGTCGTCGACGACGAACCACACCGGCGCGACCAGCGGCCTGCCGTCGGCCGCGACGTACCCGAGCATCCCGGTGCGGGTGCCGGCTGACAAGAACTCGACGACCCTGTCGGACAGCTCAGCCATCGGCTAGAGCCGGGCCAAGTCGTAGTCGCCGAGGTGGTCGATCAGGTTGTGCACGTGATCGCTCGAGGTACCCAGGGTGTGCTCGATCGCGGTGAGCCGGGCCGCGTAGTGGCTCACCGGATATTCCGCGGTCACACCGATTCCGCCGTGCATCTGGATCGACTCTTGCGCGATGTGGCGGCCCGACCGGCCGATCTTCACCTTGGCTCGCGACGCGATCAGCGGATCAACGTTGCCGTCGGCGATCGACATCGCGGCGTACAGGCTCATGCTGCGCGCCATCTCCAGCGACACATACATGTCGGCCGCCCGCTGGGTGAGCGTCTGGAAATTGTTGAGCGTGACGCCGAACTGCTTGCGGGTCTTGAGGTAATCGGTGGTGAGCCGTAGCGCCTCCTCCATCGCCCCGACCGCTTCGGCGCACAGCCCCGACTGGATGCGAACGATCGCACCGCTGATCGCACCCGACGCATCGACCGCTTCGCCCAGCGGCTCGGCGGCTGTGCCGTTCAAGTCGATCTGCGCGCCGCGTTGCCCGTCGAAGGTCCGGAACGGGTGACGGGTGACCGCGTCGGCGTCGACCAGGAACAGGCCCGTGCCGCCGTCCGGCAATGCGGCGCTGACCACCAACGCGTCGGCGCAGTCCCCGGCGAGCACGGGGTTCTTGGTACCGGTCAAGGTCCATGAATCACCTTGCCGCGCAGCCTGAGTCGTGGCCGTCGTGGTGGGTTTGCGGTTACCTGGTTCCAGGTGGGCGAAGGCCAGCAGCCGCTGACCCGCCGCGACGTCGTCAAGCTGCTCTTTCTGGGCGTCGGTCCCCAGCTCGGCGATCAGCGCACCCGGTGCCAGCGCGGCGTGCAGGATCGGTTCGGGCGCCAACCGCCGCCCGGCCTCGGCGAGCACGACCATGATCTCGAGCTGGCCGGCCTCATCCGGGTCGAAGCCCAAGCCGAGAATTCCGGTGTCGGCAAGCTGACTCCAGACCTCACGGCTCCAGCCGAGATCGGAGCCGATCACCTTGTTGCGGCTCTCCGGGTCGTAGGTGCGTGACAGCAGATCGCGGGTCGTGTCCCGTAGCAGGCTCTGCTCGTCGGTCAACTGAAAGTCCATGGCTGCCTCACAATCCCAGAATGGTGGACGCGATGATGTTGCGCTGCACCTCGCTGCTGCCGCCGTAGATCGACGTCTTGCGGTAGTTGAGGTAACGCGGCGCGCTGTGTTGTGCCCAGTCCGGGGACGCGATGCCGTCGCCGTCGGCGGGCAGCGCGTCCGGGCCGGCCACCTCGACCAGTAGCTCGGTGGCGATCTGCTGCAGCTGGCTGCCGCGCAGTTTGAGCACCGACGACGCGGGGTTGGGCTGCCCGTCCGCGGAATCCGTCACGACGCGAGACTGGGTGAGTTCCAGTGCCAGCAGCTCATTTTCGGCCTCGGCCAACCGGGCCGCGAACAGGGGATCGTCGAGCACCCCGGTTTCGGCCGCGAACTTCTTCACCTCGGCGAGGCGCACCTTCGTCCGCCCCACGCCGGCGATGCCGGTGCGCTCGTTGCCCAGCAGGAACTTCGCGTACGTCCAGCCCTGGTTCTCTTCTCCGACAAGCTGATTGGCGGGTACGCGAACATCTTGGAAGAAGATCTCGTTGACCTCGTGGCCGCCGTCGATCGTCTTGATGGGCCGCACCGTGATGCCCGGAGTTTTCATGTCGAACAGCAGGAACGAGATGCCAGCCTGCCGCTTGGGCGCCTGCGGGTCGGTGCGGACCAGGCAGAAGATCCAGTCGGCGTACTGGCCGAGCGTGGTCCACGTCTTCTGGCCGTTGACGACGTAGCTGTCGCCGTCGCGCACCGCGGTGGTGCGCAGCGACGCCAGGTCGGAGCCGGCTTCGGGCTCGGAAAAGCCCTGGCACCACCAGATGTCGAGGCTGGCCGTCGGCGGCAGGAAGCGTTCCTTGATCTCCTGAGACCCGAACTCGGCGATCACCGGGCCCACCATCTTGGTGTTGAAGTTCAGTGGCTCCGGGACGCACGCCAGTTGCAGCTCGTCGGCCCAGATCTGGTGCTGGGTGGGCGTCCAGTCCTTGCCGCCCCACTCCACCGGCCAGCTCGGTACCGCCAGGCCGTGTTCGTGCAGGATTTTGTGGCTGGTGACGACGTCGTCGTGGACGACTTCCGCCGAACCCTGGCGTACCCGGTCGCGCATCTCCTGCGGAATCTTGGTGGTGTAGATGGTGCGGAGCTCGTCGCGGAATGCGGCTTCCTCCGGCGTCAGCGCCAGTTGCATTGCAGACTCCTTTGCCTGAGTTGAGCGTGGCGACCGCTTTTTGCGACGGATGGGCGATCCCGTCCGGTCGTGCGCCCCGACTTCCATCTTGACCCATCCGCGGCTGTGCTTGTGCACAGCCTCCGGTTAGTCCACAGCAGGTGGTGCAGACACCGACGGTCGGGCCGTGATGGCGGTCGGCGCACCTACCGTCGGCGCATGCGAACAGAACAACCCGGCGAGCGACTACACCGGCGGCTCGGCGCCGCCCCGGATGCCGATGCGCACGCCGAGCAACCGGACCCGGACGCACCGGATGAGGATCAGAATTCGTTGCTGCCGCGCTGGCTTCCCGACGCGTCGGCGGGCGGGAGCTGGCGGGCGCGGTTGCGGGCCGATCCGGGCCGCGCCGGCGCGATCGCATTGGCGGTGGTGGCCGCCCTGGCCGTGCTGATCACGATCTTCACCCTGGTCCGGGACCACCCCGCGCCGGTGATGTCCGCGAAACTGCCGCCGGTCGAAAAGGCGGGCCCCAAAACCTCGGCGAGTGCCGGTCCAGACCGGCCGGTAGTGGTCAGCGTGGTGGGGTTGGTGCACAAGCCCGGGCTGGTCACGTTGACGCCCGGCGCGCGGATCGCCGACGCGGTGCAGGCCGCCGGGGGTGCGATGGACGGCGCCGACACCATCGGACTGAACATGGCCCGGCCGCTCGGCGACGGCGAACAGATCGTGGTCGGGCTGGCACCCGTGTCGGGGCAACCCACCGCGCTGAGCAGCTCGGTGGCCGGCGCGACGCCGGGGACCAAGACGCCGGCACCGACGGGGCCGGTCAAGGGATCCGCCCGGCCGAAACCCGGCGAGGTACTCGACCTGAATACCGCGACCGTGGAGCAGCTCGACGACCTACCCGGGGTCGGGCCGGTCACCGCGGCCGCGATCGTGGGATGGCGGCAGGCCAACGGCAAGTTCACCAGCGTCGACCAGCTCGCCGACGTCGATGGCATCGGGCCGTCGCGGCTGGACAAGCTGCGCGCCCTAGTCCGTGTCTGACACCGTTGCGCCCCGAATCTCCTCGGAGCTCGCCCGCCTCGATGTGCGGCTGGTCCCGGCCGCACTCACCGGCTGGATCGTCACCGCCGCCGGGATCGTGTGGCCGGTTGGCCGCGCGCTGGGCGTGTGCTGCCTCGCGCTGGTCGCTACGGCCGGGGTGTTGACCCGCTACCCGATGCGCCGTCGGCCCCCGCGGCTGCGAGCTGTCGGCGCCGGGTTGGCGGCGATCGGGGTGGTCGGCGCGGGGTTCGGATTCGCGATTGCGCTGCGCTCCGATGCGGTGGCGCGCCATGCGATCACCGGGGCGTTCGGGACGGTAGCGCCGGTGACGGTGACGCCGAGTGAGAGCGCGCTGCCGTTGGGCGCGGGTCGGCTGATGTTTCGTGCCAACCTGCAACGGCTGCGTGACGACGAGATATCCGGCCGGGTAACGGTTTTCGCGCGGGCCTCGGATTTCGACGTGATGGTGGGCCGGCCGCTGCGGTTCACCGCGCGGATCGACCGCCCCACTCGCCACGACCTGACGGTCGCGGTGCTCAACGCGGCGGGCCGGCCCGTCTCGGGCCGGGCGGGGGCGGCACACCGGGCCGCGCACGCGGTGCGCGGCCGGTTCGCCGCCACCGCGCACGAAGTGCTGCCCGCCGCGCAGGCGGCGCTGTTGCCGGCGCTGGTCCTCGGCGACACCTCGGCGCTCACGGCCGACACCGGCCGGGAATTCCGGGCCGCCGGCATGACGCACCTGACGGCCGTTTCGGGAGCCAACGTCACGATCGTGTGCGCGGCGGTGCTGTTCTCCGCGCGGCTGATTGGACCGCGGGCGGCCGTGCCGCTCGCCGCGGTGGCATTGGTGGCGTTCGTGATCGTCGTCCAGCCCACGGCGAGTGTGTTGCGGGCGGCGGTGATGGCCGCCATCGCGCTGACGGGCATGCTGACTTCGCGTCGGCGACAAGCGATTCCAGCGCTGTCGGCCGCCGTGCTGATATTGCTTGCCGTCGCTCCCCAGCTGGCCGTCGATGCCGGCTTCGCGCTGTCGGTACTGGCGACCGGCGCGCTGGTCGTGGTCGCGCCGGTCTGGTCGCGGCGGCTGGCGGCCAAAGGCTGGCCCAAGCCGCTGGCGGACGGGCTCGCGGTCGCGCTGGCCGCGCAGGTGGTGACCGCGCCGCTGGTTGCCGGCATCTCGGGCCGGTTCAGCCTGGTGGCCGTGGCGGCCAATCTGGCCGCGGCGCCCGTCATCGCACCGATCACCGTGCTGGGCAGCGCGGCGGCCGTGCTGTGCGTGCCGTGGCCGCCGGGTGCACAGCTGCTGATGCGTTTCACCGGCCCGGAGGTGTGGTGGGTGTCGAAGGTGGCACACGTCGCGGCCGGTGCGCCCGCGGCCACGGTGCCGGTGCCCGACGGCCTGGCCGGTGTGCTGCTGGTCGGTTGTGCGACCGCGCTGCTGCTGGCGCTGGCCATGCTGCTGTGGCGGCGGCCCTGGTTTCGCGCCTCGACCCGGGTGGCCGGGCTGGCCGCGGTGGCGTGCGCGCTGGCCTGGTCGGCATCGGAGCTGCTGGATCCCCGAGCGGATTGGTCGGCCCTTCGTGACACCATCGTGGGGTGAGTGAGGCTTCGCCGTTGCACTTGGTCCTGGGGGACGAGGATCTGCTGGTCGAACGGGCCGTGGCCGACGTGCTGCGGGCGGCGCGCAAACGCGCCGGCACCGATGACGTCCCGGTCAATCGCATGCGGGCCGGCGACGTCAGCAGCTACGAGCTCGCCGAGCTGCTCAGCCCGTCGCTGTTCGCCGAAGAACGCATCGTCGTGCTCGAGGCGGCGGCCGAAGCGGGCAAGGATGCGGTCGCGATGATCGCCGCGGCCGCCGCCGACCTGCCGCCGGCCACGATGCTGGTGGTGGTGCACTCGGGCGGCGGCCGGGCCAAGGCGCTCGCCGATCAACTCAAGTCGCTGGGCGCCGAGGTTCACCCGTGCGCGCGCATCAGCAAGCTGAGCGAACGCGTCGACTTCATCCGCAAGGAGTTCCGCGCCCTGCGGGTCAAGGTCGACGAGGACACCGTCACCGCCCTGCTCGACGCCGTGGGCTCCGACGTGCGCGAGCTGGCGTCGGCCTGTTCGCAGCTGGTCGCCGACACCGGCGGTGAGGTCGACGAGGCCGCGGTGCGCCGCTATCACAGTGGCAAGGCCGAGGTGAAGGGCTTCGATATCGCCGACAAGGCCGTGGCGGGGGATGTCGCGGGCGCGGCCGAGGCGCTGCGGTGGGCGATGATGCGCGGGGAGCCGCTGGTGGTGCTGGCCGACGCGCTGGCCGAAGCCATCCACACCATCGGCCGGGTGGGGCCGCTCTCCGGCGATCCGTACCGGCTGGCCGGGCAGCTGGGCATGCCGCCCTGGCGGGTGCAGAAAGCGCAGAAACAGGCCCGGCGCTGGTCGCGCGACAGTGTGGCAACCGCGATGAAAGTGGTCGCGGAACTCAACGCCAACGTCAAGGGCGCCGCGGCGGACGCCGACTACGCGCTGGAATCAGCGGTCAGAAAGGTGGCCGAGCTGGTGGCCGACCGGGGCCGATAGCTCAGGGCTCAGATCTTGTTGAGGGACCGCGCCAGCGCCGACTTCTTGTTGGCGGCCTGGTTCTTGTGGATGACGCCCTTGGTGGCCGCCTTGTCCAGCTTGCGATTGGTCGACAACAGCAATTCCGCGGCCTTGTCCTTGTCGCCGGCCTCAGCGGCCTCACGGAACGCGCGCACGGCGGTGCGCAGCGACGACTTCACCGACTTGTTGCGCAGTCGGGCGCGCTCGTTGGTCTTGATGCGCTTCTGCTGCGACTTGATGTTGGCCACGCGGAACTTTCCTTCGCTAATTTGGTCTGTGCGTTATACGTTTCGGGGGGCGCCCCACACCCGATTGCGACTGCTCAGGTTAGCAGTCGGTTACGTTTTCTCCCAAAACGGGAACTCGTGGCCTGCCATATCGTCGATTTGAGGCAGCATCCTAAAAGTGAGTCTTGCGAACCAGGTGGAAACGACCAGGCGCGGGTCGCGTAGCGCTGCGCGGACGCAGGCGCGCTCCGAGCGCATATTCAGCGGATACAACTCGTCGGACGCCTACCAACTGGCCTTCGACGAGATGTTCGATGCGCAGGGCAACGTCCGCGGCCCCTACAAGGGCATCTACGCGGAGCTGGCGCCGTCGGACGCCTCGGACCTGCGGGCCCGTGCCGACGCGCTGGCCCGTGCGTTCATCGATCAGGGCATTACCTTCTCGCTATCGGGCCAGGAGCGGCCGTTTCCGCTGGACCTGGTGCCGCGGGTGCTCTCGGCGGCCGAATGGACCCGGCTCGAGCGCGGCATTGTCCAACGGGTCAAAGCCCTCGAGATGTATCTCGACGACATCTACGGTGACCAGGAGATCCTGAACGACGGCGTGATCCCGCGTCGCCTGGTCACGTCCTGCGAGCACTTTCACCGTCAGGCCTTCGGGATCGTGCCGCCCAACGGCGTGCGCATCCACGTCGCCGGCATCGACCTGATCAAGGACGAAAAGGGCACCTGGCGGGTGCTGGAGGACAACCTGCGCTCGCCGTCGGGCGTGTCGTACGTGATGGAGAACCGGCGCACGATGGCGCGGGTTTTCCCGAACCTGTTCGCCACCCACCGGGTGCGTGCCGTCGACGACTACGCCTCGCACCTGCTGCGGGCGCTGCGCAATTCCGCGGCGACCAACGAGGCCGACCCCACCGTGGTGGTGCTGACGCCCGGGGTCTACAACTCCGCGTACTTCGAGCACTCGCTGCTGGCCCGGCAGATGGGCGTCGAACTGGTCGAGGGCCGTGACCTGTTCTGCCGCGACAACCAGGTGTACATGCGCACCACCGAGGGGGAGCGCCAGGTCGACGTCATCTATCGGCGCATCGACGACATCTACCTCGACCCACTGCAGTTCCGCGCCGACTCGGTGCTCGGGGTGGCCGGCTTGGTCAACGCCGCCCGCGCCGGCAACGTCGTGATCTCCAGCGCGATCGGCAACGGCGTCGGCGACGACAAGCTCGTCTACACCTACGTGCCGACGATGATCGAGTACTACCTCGGCGAGAAGCCCCTGCTGGCCAACGTGGACACCTTCCGCTGCTGGCTCGACGACGAACGCGAGGAGGTGCTCGACCGGGTCGCCGAGCTGGTGATCAAGCCGGTCGAGGGATCCGGCGGCTACGGCATCGTCTTCGGTCCGGAGGCGTCGGAGAAAGAACTGGCGGTCGTCAGCAAGAAGATTCGCGACGACCCGCGCAGCTGGATCGCGCAGCCGATGATGGAGCTGTCGACCGTGCCGACGCGGATCGACAACGCGCTGGCACCGCGCTATGTCGACCTGCGGCCGTTCGCGGTCAACGACGGCGACGACGTGTGGGTGCTGCCGGGCGGGCTGAGCCGGGTGGCCTTGGTCGAGGGCTCGCGGGTGGTCAACTCCAGCCAGGGCGGCGGCTCCAAGGACACCTGGGTGCTGGCGCCGCGGGCGTCGGCCGCTGATCGTGAGCTGGGCGCGGCCGAGGTGGTGCGCAAGTTGCCGAAGTCCATGACGGAGTCGGAGCCCGACGACGCGCCGGGGTCCCCCCACCAACAGCCGCTGCAGGCCGAGCAGCCACAGGACGGGAAGCCCCCGAAAAAGCAGAAGCAAAAGCAGCAACAGCAGCAGAGGACGGTGCGCTGATGTTGGCCCGAAACGCCGAGGCGCTCTACTGGATCGGTCGCTACGTCGAGCGGGCCGATGACACCGCGCGCATTCTCGATGTCGCGCTGCACCAACTGCTCGAGGATTCCAGCGTCGATCCAGACCAGGCCTCCCGGCTGTTGTTGCGGGTGCTCGGCATCGAGCTGCCCAAGCACGACTTGGATGTCTGGTCGTTGACCGACCTCGTCGCCTACAGCACCGACAACAAGGGCGGTTCCTCGATCGTCGACGCGATCACGGCGGCACGCGAAAACGCCAAGTCGGCCCGCGAGGTGACGTCCATCGAAATCTGGGAATGCCTCAACACCACCTACCACGCGCTGCCCGATCGCGAGCGCGCCGCCAAACGCCTTGGGCCACACGAGTTTCTGTCCTTCATCGAGGGCAGGGCCGCGATGTTCGCCGGCCTGGCCGACTCGACGCTCTCGCGCGACGACGGATACCGCTTCATGTTGTTGGGCCGGGCGATCGAGCGCGTCGATATGACGGTGCGGCTCTTGCTGTCTCGGGTAGGTGACAGTGCGTCCTCGCCCGCATGGGTGACGCTGTTGCGTTCGGCGGGCGCTCACGACACCTATCTGCGCACCTACCGCGGGGTGCTGGACGCCGGCCGCGTAGTTGAGTTCATGCTGCTCGATCGATTGTTCCCCCGATCGATTTTCTATTCGCTGAAGCTGGCCGAAGAAAGCATCGAAGAACTGGTGCGCAACCCGACCAGCCGGGTGGGGGCCACTGCCGAGGCCCAGCGACTGCTCGGGCAGGCCCGCAGCGAACTGGAATTCATGCCGCCCGGGGTGCTGCTCGACACGCTCGAGACGCGGCTGGCCGGATTACAGACAACCTGCCGCGATGTCGGAGATGCGTTGTCGCAGCAGTACTTCCACGTCACACCGTGGGTGGCGTGGTCGGATGCCGGTCATGGTGCCGGTCTGGTCACCCGGAACGGAGACACCTGATGTGGCGGCTGCGGATAGTGCACACGACCGGGTTCGCCTACCAATCGGCGGTCACCGCCTCCTATAACGAGGCCCGGCTGACGCCGAGCTCCGACACCCGGCAAAACGTCATTCTCAACCGCGTCGAAACCATTCCGGCAACCCGGTCCTACCGGTACATCGACTACTGGGGCACCGCGGTCACGGCCTTCGACTTGCACGCGCCGCACAGCGATCTGACGGTGACGTCCTCGTCGGTCGTCGAGACCGAGCAGCCCGAACCGCCCGCGAAGGATGTCAGCTGGAGCGACCTGCATTCCGCGGCGGTGATCGACCGGTTCGACGAACTGCTGCAGCCCACCGACTACACGCCGATAAGCAAGCGGGTCCGGGCCGTCGGCAAGAGAATCGCCAAAAGCCATGAGCCCCAGGAAGCCGTCATGGCTGCGGCCAGCTGGGTGCACGAGGAGCTGGACTACCTTCCGGGGACCACCGGGGTGCACTCGTCGGGCCTGGACGCCCTCAGGGAGGGCAAGGGCGTCTGCCAGGATTTCGTCCACCTCTCGTTAATACTGTTGCGCGACATGGGAATTCCGGCCCGCTACGTGTCCGGTTACCTGCACCCCAAGCGGAACGCCGTCGTCGGGGACACCGTGGAAGGCCGAAGCCACGCGTGGCTGCAGGCGTGGACCGGTGGCTGGTGGAATTACGACCCCACCAACGACACCGAGATCACCGAGCAATACATCAGCGTCGGCGTCGGCCGTGACTACACCGATGTGTCCCCGCTGAAGGGCATCTACTCGGGTCAGGGTGCAACCGATCTCGACGTGGTCGTCGAGGTCACCCGGCTCGCCTAACGGCGGCCGAAAGCTTATAGCCGCGCGGGGACTTCGACCCGGTGCAGGTCGTCGCCGAGCTCGATACGCCCGCCGAATTCGGAGGCGGCCAGCGTCCGCCACTGTTCCTCTTGTCCGGGTACCAGCGCCGGCACGTAGTGCGTCATGACCAAGGTGTCCACTTCCAGCGCGGGCGGCGGTCGCCGCGGCCTCTTCGACCGACGAGTGGTAATCGCAGATGTCCTGCAGCCGCTGCTGTGGGACCTGCGTGACGATGTCCTTGCGGATCACGGTGTGCACCAACGCGCCCGCCCCGGCCGCCAGTTCGTCGAGGCCCGCGCACGGCACCGTATCCCCGGCCAGGACCACCGACGCGCCATTGGCGTCGACCCGGAACCCGATGGTCGGCGCCACCGGCCGGTGGTCGGTGGGTGCGACCCGAATCGAGACGCCGTCGCGGTCCCACACCGGGCCCTCGGTGTATTCGTGCACCTCGATCGGTGGCGGCGTGTTCAGGTCGTCGTGATGGGCGATCCGGTAGCCGATGTCGTGGCCGAACGCCTTCAGCATGGCCTCGACCGTCTCCGCGGTGCCCGGCGGCCCGATGATCGGGAACGGCGTGGGATCCGGCGTGAACGTGGTGATCCACCGCGTGATGAGCAGGTCGCCGAGATCGCCGATGTGGTCGCTGTGCAGGTGGGTGAGCAGCAGCGCCGACAACCCGGCCGCGCCCACGCCGACGGCCGCCGCGCGCTGCAGGACGCCACGCCCGCAATCCACCAGGAACACCTGCCCGCCGGCCCGCACCAGCGTCGCCGGACCCGCTCGATTCGGGTCGGGGATGGGACTGCCGGTTCCCAACAGGGTGATCTCGATCATGGCCTCATCCTTCAAGACGCGTCGGCGGATTGTGGGCCATTCGGCTGATCGAAGGGATCGGCCGTTGTCATAGGCGCGTTGAGCCGCGGACCCGCGACGATCGGGTGATGATCAGTTAACGGTTTTCGCGTTGCCTTTCCCGCCGCGTGAGATAGCCGTAGCCTGGTGTGAAGCAGATCACAACCAGCTGGAGGCTTGATGCGGATAGCGGACGTTTTGCGCAACAAGGGCGCGGCGGTCACGACGATCAATCCGGACGCGACGGTCCGGGAACTGCTCGCCGGCCTCGCCGAGCAAAACATCGGCGCCATGGTGGTGGTCGGCGACGAGGGAGTGGTCGGCATCGTGTCTGAGCGCGACGTCGTGCGCCAACTGCATGCGCATGGTCCCAGCATGCTGACCCGCCCGATTTCCAAGATCATGACCGCGACCGTTGCGACCTGCACGAAGTCCGACACGGTCGACGAGATCAGCGTGCTGATGACCAAGAACCGGGTGCGCCACGTGCCGGTGCTGGACGGCAAGAAGCTGATCGGCATCGTCAGCATCGGTGACGTCGTGAAGACGCGCATGGAAGAGCTCGAGGCCGAGCAGCAGCAGCTGCAGTCCTACATCACGCAGGGCTGACCGCCCTTTTAGCGAGCACTTCTTTCGCCGAGCGTGCAATCACGGCGAAAAATCGGCCCATTTTTCGCTCTCAGTGCACGTTCGGCGATGCAGTGAGGGCGATGCAGTGAGTCAGCGCCAGGCGTACTCGGTGCGCAGGCGGGCGGCCACCACGTCGAAGATCTCGCGTTCCAGGATCGCGCCCTCGCGGCGGATGCCCTCTTCCGGCACGTCGAGCACCCGATCCAGCCGCACCCAGCTTTCCCGGCCCTCGTAGTCCCAGTCGCCGGCGCCGATCGGGACCCAATCCGGGTCGGAGGCGTAGTGCTCCTGGCTGGACAGCATCAGCCCGAGCAGGACGCTGCGGTCGCGGCCCACGACGAGGACCGGGCGGTCTTTTCCGCGAGTGGGATCGTCCTCGTAGACCACCCACGTCCAGACGATTTCCCCGGGATCGGCCCGGCCGTCGAGGTCTGGGGCGTAGACGACCTTGCGGGCCCGTTGCGCGGTGGGGAAACTGTCGCTGGTCACCGGCCGGCCCTCGGTGAGCGACGTCGACTCCGCCTCGGCGCCGGAAGCCCGCGCGTTCGCGGTGGTTTTCACCACCTGTTCGATCTCGCGGTACACCGCATGCGCGGTCTGTACCTGCTGGATGAGTCGCGGAACCCCGTAGACGATCGCGTTCTGGGCAAACCGCTGGAAGGTCTTCCATTGCGATTTCCGGCCGGACGCCATAGGTGCAGTTTAGACGCGAGTGACCGATGGCGACTGTGTCCGAGTGTGTCCCGAGCAGCCCGCATAGATACCCTGGACGTACCGCGAACCGCCGGTCAAGCGCCTAAACGGCACCAGCACAGGAGATCCCCATCAGCAGTTTCGCCGACAAGACATTCACCGCGCCGGCGCAGATCAGGAACTTCTGCATCATCGCTCATATCGACCACGGCAAGTCCACGCTGGCCGACCGAATGCTTCAGCTCACCGGCGTCGTCGACGAACGGTCCATGCGTGCTCAGTACCTGGACCGGATGGACATCGAGCGGGAACGCGGCATCACGATCAAGGCGCAGAACGTCCGGCTGCCGTGGCAACTCGACGGGACCGACTACGTGTTGCACCTGATCGACACCCCGGGCCACGTCGACTTCACCTACGAGGTGTCGCGCGCGCTGGAGGCCTGCGAGGGTGCGGTGCTGCTGGTCGACGCGGCGCAGGGCATCGAGGCCCAGACGCTGGCCAACCTCTACCTGGCGCTGGACCGCGACCTGCACATCATCCCGGTGCTCAACAAGATCGACCTGCCGGCCGCGGACCCGGAGCGCTACGCGGGGGAGATCGCGCACATCATCGGCTGCGAACCCGGCGACGTGCTGCGCGTGTCCGGCAAGACCGGCGAGGGTGTGGCCGACCTGCTCGACCACGTGGTGCGCGAGGTGCCGGCGCCGCAGGGCGACGCCGACGCGCCCGCTCGCGCGATGATCTTCGACTCCGTCTACGACATCTACCGCGGCGTGGTCACTTATGTCCGCGTCGTCGACGGCAAGATCACCCCGCGCGAGAAGATCGCGATGATGTCCACCGGTGCCACGCACGAGCTGCTCGAGGTCGGCATCGTCTCACCCGAACCCAAGCCCAGCCAGGGGCTGGGGGTGGGGGAGGTGGGCTACCTGATCACCGGCGTGAAGGACGTCCGCCAGTCCAAGGTCGGTGACACGGTGACGACGGCCCGCCACGGCGCCAAGGAGGCGCTCACCGGCTACCGCGAACCCAAGCCGATGGTCTACTCCGGCCTGTATCCGGTGGACGGTTCGGACTACCCGGACCTGCGCGACGCCCTGGAAAAGCTGCAACTCAACGACGCTGCCCTGACCTACGAGCCGGAGACGTCGGTGGCGCTGGGCTTCGGATTCCGTTGTGGCTTCCTGGGTCTGCTGCACATGGAGATCACTCGCGAACGGCTGGAGCGCGAATTCGACTTGGACCTGATCTCGACATCACCCAACGTCGTGTACCGGGTGATCAAAGAGGACAACAGCGAGATCGTGGTGACGAACCCGTCGGACTGGCCCGAAGGAAAGGTCCGCGAGGTGTACGAGCCGGTGGTCAAGACCACCGTCATCGCGCCCAGCGAGTTCATCGGCACCATCATGGAGCTGTGCCAGTCGCGCCGCGGCGAGCTCGGCGGCATGGACTACCTGTCGCCGGAACGCGTCGAGCTGCGCTACTCGATGCCGTTGGGCGAGATCATCTTTGACTTCTTCGACTCGCTGAAGTCACGCACTCGCGGCTACGCCAGCCTCGACTACGAGGACGCGGGCGAGCAGCTGGCCGATCTGGTCAAGGTCGACATCCTGTTGCAGGGCGAAGCCGTCGACGCGTTCAGTGCGATCGTGCACAAAGACGGGGCGTCGGCGTACGGCAACAAGATGACCACCAAGCTCAAGGAACTGATCCCGCGCCAGCAGTTCGAGGTGCCGGTGCAGGCGGCGATCGGGTCGAAAATCATTGCGCGCGAAAACATCCGCGCGATCCGCAAGGACGTGCTCTCCAAGTGCTATGGGGGAGACATCACCCGCAAGCGCAAACTTCTGGAAAAGCAGAAGGAAGGCAAGAAGCGGATGAAAACCATTGGCCGTGTGGATGTCCCGCAGGAGGCGTTCGTCGCGGCGCTGTCCACCGACGCCGCGGGGGACAAAGCCAAGAAATGAGCGGCCGACGGTGCAGAGTGGCGCCGCTGGTCGCTGTCCTGCTGACCGCCGGTTGCGTCAACACCGTGGTCGGTATGCCGAAGCGCGCCGTTCACCCCGCTTCACCAGCGGTGCCGCTCGAGCGAGTCCTGCCGACCGACGACGAGGTCAAGGCCGCGGTCGGTAACCCCCTGATGCGGGAGGGCCCGCCTCAAGTCGGCGGTATCGAGGTGCTGCCGAACGGGATTCGCGACGACAACGACGCCGCACCCATCGAATGTATCGGTGTGACGTCGCCATTGTTGCGTGTCGTCTACGAAAAGGGATCCGTGCGCGCGGTGGCCGCCCAGACCTATTGGAATCCCGACATGAGCGTGCCGGTGTTCGGCGTGCGAGCGGGTGCGGTCCGGTTGGCGTCGTCAACGGATGCACAACGATTGCTCGCGTCGTTCGTACCGCAGTGGCAAAAATGCGAAGGAACCACCGTCACCATGTACACCCACGACGCCGAGAACACCGAACTGTTTTCGAAGGTGACCGACGTGAAGGTCGACGGACCAATACTGTCAGCAACTGTCATCGGCTGGGACAACCACCACACGCCGCCGACTCCCGACGAGCATGTCGTCGGCGTGGAGTCCGACGTAGTCGTCGACGTTAGAGTTTCCGTCGGGCCGCACGTGGAGGCCGGAACTCGGGCTGTCGATCTCGCCCGGGTGATGTTGCAGAAGGTATCGAGCACGAACTGACGGCGATCACCCCGCCGCTCGTGTCCGGTGAAATATATTGCCGGACAATCATTTACGCTACATCGGCGCGTTGGCGGGCTGGAACATTCCGGAGCCGTCGGATTCCTCCTCGGCGCGGATCACGTGTACCACCGCGTTGATCAGTGCCAGGTGGGTGAACGCCTGCGGGAAGTTGCCCAGGTGCCGGCCGGTGCGCGGCTCGATCTCCTCGGCGTAGAGATGCAGCGGGCTGGCGTAGGACAGCAGCCGCTCACACAGTCGCTTGGCCCGTGCCACCTCACCGATTTCGACCAGCGCGGACACCAGCCAGAACGAGCAAATGGTGAATGTGCCTTCCTCACCGGACAATCCGTCGTCGGTCTGCTCGACGCGGTAGCGCAGCACCAGGCCTTCCTCGGTGAGTTCGTTGGCGATCGCCAGTACGGTGTTGCGCACCCGCGGGTCGTCGGGCGGCAGGAACCGCGTCAGCACCACCAGCAGCAGCGAGGCGTCCAGCGCGTCACTGCCATAGCGCTGGGTGAACACGCCGCGGGAGTCCACCCCGTTCTTGAGGATGTCGGCCTTGATCTCCTCGGCGATGACCCGCCACTGCTGGGCGTAGCTCTTCTCGCCTTGCCGTTCGGCCAGTTTGGCCCCGCGGTCCAGCGCGACCCAGCACATCACCTTCGACGACGTGAAGTGCTGCGGCTCCCCGCGCACTTCCCAGATGCCGCGATCGGGCTCCCGCCAGTGCGTGATCGCCTCTTCCACCTGCTTCTTGAGCACCGGCCACAACGTCTCCGGAACCTGTTCGCGCGACTTGGCGTGCAGGTAGAACGAATCCAGGATCGAGCCCCAAATGTCGTGCTGGATCTGGTCATACGCGCCGTTGCCGATCCGCACCGGCCGCGCGTGGTCGTAGCCGGAAAGGTGGTTCAGTTCCTCTTCGACCAGGCTGCGCTCGCCGCCGACGCCGTACATCACCTGCAGCGGGTGGCGCTCGTTGCTGTTGGCTCCCGACACGTCGGCGATGAACGCGAAAAAGTCGTCGGCTTCGCGATCCAGGCCCAGGGTGTACAGGCCCCACAGTGCGAAGGTCGAGTCGCGGATCCACGCGTAGCGGTAGTCCCAGTTGCGCTCGCCCCGCGGCGTCTCCGGCAGCGACGTGGTGCTGGCGGCGAGCAGCGCACCGGTGGGCGAATAGGTCAAACCCTTCAGGGTGAGCGCGCTGCGTTGCAGATAGGCCCGCCACGGATGGTCCGGGAAATTGCCGATGTTGATCCACTGCCGCCAGCACTCGGTGGTTTGCCACATCTTCTCGGCGGCCTCTTCGTAGGTCTGCGGCGCCGGGTGCTTGGTCCAGCTGAGGGCGACGAACACGTCGTCGCCCTCCTTCATCCGGGTGCGCGCCCGTGCCTCGCGGCCCTCCAGCCCGATGTTCAGGTTGCTGGTCAGGCGCAGCTGAGGGTGGTCGTCCGGCTGCTTACTGGCGCGAGCGACCGCCTCGCCGTACGCGTTGGCGGAGTACTCCCAGGCGGGGCCGATGCGGTGGTAGTCGAACGCCGGTTCGCAGCTCATCACCAGCTCGACGGTGCCGCTGACGCAGCGGACCGTGCGCAGCAGGATGTGCTCGGCATCCCAGTCCATCGGCGTACGGCGGTGCGTCTTGGACCGGCGCTCGATGTCATGCCAGGGACCCATCACCAGCGCGTCGCGCACGATCAGCCAGCCGGTGTGGGTCTGCCAGGTGGTTTCCATGATCAGGCTGCCGGGTAGGTAGCGGCGGGCCGAGGGCACCGAGACGCCGTACGGGCCGAGCCGGAAATGGCCGGCGCTGCGGTCCAGGATCGCGCCGAACACGCTCGGCGAGTCCGGCCGGGGCACGCACAGCCACTCGACCGAACCGGCGGGGGAGATCAGGCACGTCGTTTCCCAGTCGGACAGAAATGCGTAGTCGGCGATCGGCGGAAACGGGTTGCGCAGCGCGCTGCCGGAGGTGAACGGCGCCGGCGCGCTGAAATCGAGCGGCGAAACCAGCGGTGATTGGCGGGCGGAAGGAAACGCCTGCTCCGGGGCTGCGTTGGCGGGCTGGTCGGCGGGTTCTGCGTGCATGACCATTTGGCCATCATCATCCGTCGACCCGCTCGGCGTCCATCTTTTGCCGAGGTCGCGCGGGCGGCGGCCAGGCGGATTACGGTCGGGCGAACTCCGGCGCGTGCTCGGATAGCGGACCGATCGCCACCAGGTAGCCGAGGACTCGCCGCAGGACCGGCAACCGGCCGGCCAGCCGAACGCCCCGCGGCGCCTCGCCGTTGTTGCCGGCCACCACGTCGGCGACCACTTGGGCATGGATCGTCCGTTGCACGGCCTGGATGATCGCGGTGGGTATCCAGCGGCGTACCTGCACCCGCAACAGCTCCCGCGTGGTTACCCGTCCTGTTTGCAGCGGTCCGGCCAGCAAGCGTGCGGCGGCCACGGCATCGGCGACCGCGAGGTTGATACCGACCCCGCCGACCGGCGACATCGCGTGCGCCGCGTCGCCGATGCACAGGGCGCCGTCGGTGTACCAGCGGCGCAGCCGATTGAGTTGCACGTCAAGCAGTTTCACGTCGTCGAACGACGTCAGCGTGCCGACTCGGTCGGCCAGCCAGGGCACCAGACCCACCAGCACCTGGTGCAGGGCCTCGATGCCCTGCGCCCGCATCTCGGTGTCGGCGCCCTTGGGAATGATGTAGGCGACCTGGTAGTAGTCGCCGCGGTCGATCATGATCAGCCCGTGTCCGGACACGAACCTGCCGGCAAGTCCGCTCGGGTCGTCGGGATGGCGGGGCAACCGGAACCACCACACGTCCATCGGGGCGCCGAACCGCCGCGATTCGAATCCGATCGCCGAGCGCACCGTGGACCCGCGCCCGTCGCAGGCCACCGTCAGCAACGCGCGCATCTGCTTGCTCTCACCGTTCGAGTCGCGGTAGGTGACGCCGGTGACGCGGTCGCCGTCGCGAATCACTCCGGTCACCTCGCTGCTGCGTAACAACTGGAAGCTGGGTTCGGCCTCGGCCGCGGTGGCCAACATCTCGAGGAAGTCCCACTGCGGCACCAGGGCGATGTGCTGATGCGCGCCCGGCAGCCGGGACAGGTCGAGGTTCAACGGCTGGCCCTGCATCTCCAACTCGATGCTGTCGATGAGGCGGTGGGGGAGCTGGGCGAACCGCGATCCCAAACCGAGTTCGTCGAGCAGCCGCAGCGTGCTGGCGTGCACGGTGTCGCCGCGGAAGTCGCGCAGGAAATCCGCGTGTTTTTCCATCACCGTGACTCTTACGCCGCCGCGCGCCAACAGCAGGCCAAGCACCATGCCGGCCGGACCGCCCCCGGCGATCACACAAGTGGTCTCCTCGGATGCGACAGCCACCCGCCGATCTTCACATATTGGAGTTTCGGGTGCTGCGACGAATAGTGTGAGCCCGGTGAGCGGGTTCCTCAATTGGTGGGACGGAAATGAGCTGTGGATTTCCGGCCTTCCCTTCGTGCTGCAGGCCATGGTGGTGATGCCCGTCGTCCTGGCGGTGGCTTACCTCGCGGCGACGGCGCTGGACGCCGTGCTCAGCAAAGGGATCGAATTGCTGCAGCGCGCCCGTCAGGTCGACGGGACGCCCAGGTAATCGCCGATGCCTCGGTCTCACGTGACGTTGGTTCTCGTCGCGCTCGTGGTGTTGGTGATCGTCGCGTGGTGGGCGACGCACTGAGGCGGGCGTGCCGACTTGCACCGCGAACCAGCCCGGTGGCGGGCCAGCGAATTCCTGTTAGGCTTCGCGCCATGCACCTGACATCCGCAGCCCCGGAATGTGATGTCTTCGTGCACTGTTGTCGCTAACTACCACCCGCGTGCGGTTTGGTAGGGAGTTCGCGAATTCTCCTGACGTTTACATTGCCTTTCCGCAGCAACGGACCGAATATCCGTAAGCCCGCAGCGAAAGGCCGTCAATGCATATGGACAACGCCAGCGCGTCGCGCTGGCGGCCTCTCGTCGCGCTCGCACTGATCGTCGGTGTCGTCGCGGCCTGTGGCGGCGGCCCCAGCGACGTCGTCGGCGGCAGTGGACCGTCGGGTGCGCATACCACGATCACCCTGGTCGCCTATTCCGCTCCAGAACCCGGATGGAGCAAGGTGATTCCCGCATTCCAGTCCTCCGAGGAGGGCAAGAGCGTGCAGGTGATTTCCTCCTATGGTGCCTCCGGGGACCAGTCCCGCGGGGTGGCCGAGGGCAAGCCGGCCGACCTGGTGAACTTCTCGGTGGAGCCCGATATCACCCGATTAGTGAAGGCGGGCAAGGTTTCCAAAGACTGGAACTCCGATGCGACCAAGGGCATCCCGTTCGGGTCGGTGGTGACTTTCGTAGTGCGCAAGGGTAATCCGAAGAACATCAGGGATTGGGATGACCTGCTGCGGCCCGGCATCGAGGTCATCACGCCCAGTCCGCTGAGTTCGGGCTCGGCGAAATGGAATCTGCTCGCCCCGTATGCCGCCAAGAGCGAGGGTGGCCGGAATAGCCAGGCGGGCATCGACTTTGTCACCCAGTTGGTGCGCGACCATGTGAAATTGCGGCCCGGGTCCGGACGGGAAGCCACCGACGTCTTCGTCCAGGGCAGCGGCGACGTGTTGATCAGCTACGAGAACGAGGCCATCGCCACCGAGCGGCAGGGAAAGCCGGTCGAACACGTCACCCCGCCGCAGACCTTCAAGATCGAAAACCCGCTGGCGGTGGTGACGACGAGCCCGCACCTGGACGCCGCGACTGCGTTTCGCAATTTCCAGTACACGGCGGCGGCGCAGAAGTTGTGGGCGCAGGCCGGTTTTCGGCCGGTTGACCCGTCGGTCGCCGCCGAATTCCGGGATCAGTTCCCGCTGCCGTCGAAGCTTTGGACGATCGCCGATCTGGGTGGCTGGGCCACGGTCGATCCGCAGCTGTTCGACAAGAACAACGGCAGCATCACCAAGATCTATACGAAGGCCACCGGATGACCGTGACGACGACCCCGGACCCGGAGGCGATTCGGCCCGAACTCGACGAGCCCGGCGTCCCATTGGGCGCGCGGTCCTTTGGGCGGGGCGGCAACTCGTCCCTTCGCGTCGGGATGGCCTCGCTGTGGCTGTCGGTGATCGTCCTGCTGCCGCTGGCCGCCATCGTGTGGCAGGCCGCCGGCGGCGGATGGCGGGCGTTCACCGAGGCCGTGACCTCGCGGGCCGCGGTGGAATCCTTTCAGGTGACGCTGACCATTTCCGCCGGGGTCACCGTGGTCAACCTGCTCTTCGGCTTGCTGATCGCCTGGGTGCTGGTGCGTGACGACTTCCCCGGCAAGCGACTTGTCGACGCGATCATCGACCTGCCGTTCGCCTTGCCGACGATCGTGGCCAGCCTGGTGATGCTGGCGCTGTACGGGAAGAACAGCCCGGTGGGCCTTCATCTGCAGCACACCGCGTGGGGTGTGGCGGTGGCGCTGGCGTTCGTCACGCTGCCGTTCGTGGTGCGCGCCGTTCAGCCGGTGCTGCTGGAAATCGATCGCGAGACCGAGGAGGCCGCGGCATCGCTGGGCGCCAGTGGGCCGAAGGTGTTCACCTCGGTCGTGCTGCCGTCGCTGTTGCCGGCGTTGCTGTCCGGAGCCGGGCTGGCTTTTTCGCGGGCCATCGGCGAGTTCGGTTCGGTGGTGCTGATCGGCGGCGCGGTACCCGGCAAGACCGAAGTCTCGTCGCAGTGGATACGTACCCTGATCGAGAACGACGACCGCACCGGTGCCGCCGCGATATCCATTGTGCTGCTGCTGATCTCATTCGTCGTATTGTTCGTGTTGCGCCTGGTGGGCGCACGCGCGGCCCGGCACGAGGAGCGGTCGAAGTGACATCGTCGCCTTGGGTTCGCTACCTCACCCGGTATGTGGCGCTGGCCTACATCGCGGTGTTGCTGGTCATCCCGGTGACGCTGATCCTGTGGCGGACGTTCACCCCCGGGATCGGTCAGTTCTTCGACTGGATCAGCACCCCGGCGGCGATATCGGCGCTGGACCTGTCACTGCTGGTGGTAGCCATCGTGGTGCCGCTGAACGTCTTCTTCGGCATACCCACCGCACTTGTGTTGGCGCGCAACAGATTCCGTGGTAAGGGTGTGCTGCAGGCGGTCATCGACCTGCCGTTCGCCGTCTCGCCCGTGATCGTGGGTGTCGCGTTGATCGTGCTGTGGGGGTCGGCCGGTGCGCTGGGTTTCGTGGAACGAGACCTGGGCTTCAAGATCATCTTCGGCCTGCCCGGCATTGTGCTCGCCAGCATCTTCGTCACGCTGCCGTTCGTGGTGCGTGAAGTCGAGCCGGTGCTGCACGAGCTGGGAACCGATCAGGAGGAAGCGGCGGCCACCCTGGGTTCTGGTTGGTGGCAGACCTTTTGGCGGATCACGCTGCCGTCCATCCGGTGGGGACTGACCTACGGCATCGTGCTGACCATCGCCCGTACCCTCGGCGAATTCGGCGCGGTGACCATCGTGTCGTCCAATCTTCCGGGGAAGTCGCAGACGCTGACGCTGCTGGTCTCGGACCGCTACAACCGCGGGTCCGAATACGGCGCCTACGCGTTGTCGACGTTGTTGATGGGTGTTGCCGTGGCCGTGCTCATCGTCCAGGTGATTCTCGATGCCCGCCGGGCACGAGCTGCGGCCAAGGCCTGACAAGGAGAATCGGAGATGACCGACGCCAACACCGGCGACCTCGCGATCACCGTGCGCGACGCCAACAAACGCTACGGCGACTTCGTCGCCCTGGATCATGTGGACTTCGTCGTTCCCACCGGCTCGCTGACCGCATTGCTCGGCCCCAGTGGCTCCGGCAAGTCGACCCTGCTGCGCACCATCGCCGGTCTCGACCAGCCCGACACCGGGTCGATCACGATCAACGGCCGTGACGTCACCCGGGTGCCGCCGCAGCGGCGCGGCATCGGCTTCGTGTTCCAGCACTACGCCGCGTTCAAGCACATGACGGTCCGCGACAATGTCGCGTACGGATTGAAGATCCGCAAGCGGCCCAAGTCCGAGGTCAAGGAGAAGGTCGACAACCTACTGGAAGTGGTGGGGCTCAGCGGATTTCAGGGCCGCTACCCTAACCAGCTCTCCGGCGGTCAGCGCCAGCGGATGGCGCTGGCGCGAGCGCTGGCCGTCGACCCGCAGGTGCTGCTGCTCGATGAGCCGTTCGGCGCGCTGGACGCCAAGGTTCGCGAGGATCTGCGGGCCTGGCTGCGGCGCCTGCACGACGAGGTCCACGTCACCACGGTGCTGGTCACCTACGATCAGGCCGAGGCGCTGGATGTGGCGGATCGGATCGCGGTGCTCAACAAGGGCCGCATCGAGCAGATCGGGTCCCCGACCGAAGTCTACGACGCTCCCGCGAACGCGTTCGTGATGTCATTCCTGGGTGCGGTCTCGTCACTGAACGGCAGTTTGGTTCGCCCGCACGACATTCGGGTCGGCCGCAACCCCGAGATGGCGATCGCCGGCGGGGACAGCGCCGCCGAGTCCATCGGGGTGGTCCGGGCTACCGTCGACCGCGTGGTGGCGCTCGGTTTCGAAGTGCGCGTCGAATTGACCAGCGCGGCCACCGGCGGCAGCTTCACCGCCCAAATCACCCGGGGCGACGCCGAAGCGCTGGCCCTGAAGGACGGGGACACCGTCTACGTGCGCGCGACCCGCGTGCCGTCCAGCATCACCGATGCCGCGCCGTCCGGCAGCGCCGACGAAGATCAGAGCACGTTGACGTCGGCCTGACGGTTATTGCAGCGACCAGTAAGGCGGTTGCTGGGTCACGCGCTCGATATATTCGGTGACCGTCAACTCGTCGGATTCAGCGGTGTCGTCACCGTGGGCGAACGGGCACCTTCGTGGATCGGTTTCGACGATCCACACCGCCTCGAGTTCCACCTCGGGGACCGGGGCGCCCGGCGCCGGCGAAATCAGGTCCGCGGCGAATCCTTCGGCACTCGGCCAGGTCAGGCCGTCGCTGTAGATGACCTCGTTGTGCCGGTTCAGGGCGACGACATGGAAGTGGGGCAGGCCGGCCAGGTGCTCGGCAAGTCCCTGCGCGCCGCGATCGCCCATTGCGCCATGTTAGTGGGTGTGTGGCTACGCCGCGATCTGCTCGGCGGCCGTCGCGGCGAAGCGATCCAGTACCGTCTCGGCCACCAAACGGTGAGCACCCAGCGGGGCCGCCATCTCGATGCCGGCCTTCGCGGCGAATCTTTGCACCCGGTCGGGTATCAGGCCCGGCGCCAGGAACCACGGCGCGATGATCACCCGGCGGGCACGCTGGCGGCGCAGCCTGCCCAGCGCTTCGGACAGCGAGCGTTCCTGGTGGGTGGCGAACGCGGTGGTTGCTCCCGCCCAACCCGTGCCCGCCAACAGCTTTGGCGCCACCCGGCCGGTGCGCTCGTTCACCGCCGGGTCGGACGTGCCGATCGCCACTATGAGGACACCGACACTGTCGTCGAGGCGCGAGACTCCCAACTCCGTCACGCGCCGGCGCAGCACCGAGACCAGCCGGTCGTCCTCGCCGAGCACCGGAGCCTGCGATATGTGTTGGTTCGTCACACAACTGGCGATCTGGGCGGGCATGTCCACCCGGGCGTGGTAGGCGTTGGCCAACAGCAGCGGGGTGACCACCGCCGGACCGTCGAGCGACGTCAGCACGTCGGTCAGGCTCGGTGAGCTGTGTTCCAGGAATGCCAGTCGCACATCGAGATTCGGCCGCATCACCGCCACCCGGTCGGCGACGGCCTGCGCATTGGCCGCCGACCGTGGATCCTTGCTTCCGTGTGCGGTCAGCACGAGCGCGGTCACGACGCGTGCAACCCGCATTCGGTCTTGGCCTGCCCCTGCCAACGTCCGCTGCGCGGGTCGGCGCCTTCTTCGGGCTTGGCGGTGCAGGGAGCGCAGCCGATCGACGGATAACCTTCGTAGACAAGCGGATTGACCAAGACATCGTGCTCGTCGATGTAGTTCTGCATGTCGTCGTCGGTCCACGCCGCCAGCGGGTTGATCTTCACCAGTTTGAACGCCTCGTCGAAACTGATCAGCGGCGCGTTGGCCCGGGTCGGTGCCTCGACCCGACGTATCCCGGTCACCCAGGCGGAGTAACCGCTGAGCGCTTTTCCCAGCGGGGCAACCTTGCGCAGCCGGCAGCATTCGCCGGGGTCGCGCGCGAACAGGTCCTTGCCCTTCAGTTCGTCCTGCTCGGCCACCGTGTGCTCCGCTGTTACGTTGAGAACCCGTACGTCGTAGACGGATTCGACCGCGTCACGGGTTCCGACCGTTTCGACGAAGTGATAGCCGGTGTCCAGGAACAGCACCGGCACGCCGGGGCGCACCCTGGATGCCAGATCCACCAGCACGGCATCCTGCATGTTGGAGGCGACGATGTAGTTGCACGTCGCCCAGCCGCGCGGTCCGTTGACGCCGCCGAAATTGTCGTCGGTCCAGCGCAACAGCTCGGCGGCGCTGGCGCCCTCCAACTCGGCCGCCCCGCGCGCGGCCAGCTCGCGCAGTGCGGCGTATTCAGGGTCGGTCGTTTGACTGCTCATCGCAGGTCGGCCTCCTCGGCGCGCAGTGCCCACTGCGCGAACCGCTCTCCGTCGTTGCGGTGCTTGACGAAGTTGCGGGCCACCCGATCGATGTAGTCGGCCAGCTCGTCGCTGGTGACCTTGTGCTGGCGCAGTTTTCGGCCGAATCCGCTGTCCAGGCCGAGGCTGCCACCCAGATGCACCTGGAAGCCCTCGACCGAGTTGCCGTTGCCATCGTCGACCATCTGACCCTTGAAGCCGATGTCGGCGATCTGAATCCGCGCACATGAGTTGGGGCAGCCGTTGATGTTGACGGTGATCGGCACGTCGAGCTGCGAGTTGATGTCCTGCAGTCGACTTTCCAGCTCCGGCACCAAAGACTGTGCCCTGACCCGTGTTTCGGCGAAGGACAACTTGCAGAACTCAATCCCGGTGCACGCCATCAGGTTTCGGCGCCAATGCGATGGCTGTGACTGCAGGCCGAGCGCATCGAGGCCGGCGGTCAGTTCGTCGAGCTTGTCGTCGGGAATGTCGAGGATGACCAGCTTCTGATACGGGGTGAACCGGATCCGGTCGGAGCCGGCCTGCTCGGCGAGGTCGGCCACCGCGGTGAGGATGGTCCCGGACACCCGTCCCGCGATCGCGGCGACCCCGACGGCGTTGAGCCCGTTCTTGAGGCGTTGCACGCCGACGTGGTCGATCGGGTGCTTGACCGGCTCGGGAGCCGGGCCGTCGATCAGCGGACGCTTGAGGTACTCGGTTTCCAGCACCTCCCGGAACTTTTCGATGCCCCAGTCCTTGATCAGGAACTTCAGCCGCGCCTTGGCCCGCAGCCGTCGGTAGCCGTAGTCGCGGAAGATCGAGGTGACCGCGGCCCACACCTCGGGCACCTCGTCCAGCGGCACCCACGCGCCGACCCGCTGGCCCAGCATCGGGACGGTGGACAGCCCGCCGCCGACCCACAGGTCCAGGCCGGGGCCGTGCTCGGGGTGGTTGACGCCGATGAACGCGATGTCGTTGACCTCGTGCACGACATCCTGCAGGCCGGAGATCGCGGTCTTGAACTTGCGCGGCAGGTCGGCGAAATCGGGCTGGCCGATGTAGCGGCGCACGATCTCGTCGATCGCCCAGGTCGGGTCGAGGACCTCGTCGAGGGATTCACCGGCCAGCGGTGAGCCCAGGATCACGCGCGGGCAGTCACCGCAGGCCTCCGCCGTTTGCAGCCCGACGTCGTCCAGTCGCCGCCAGATTTCGGGAACGTCTTCTACCCGTATCCAGTGGTACTGCACGTTCTCCCGGTCGGAGATGTCGGCGGTGTCGCGGGCGAACTCGGTGGAGATCTGGCCCAGCGTGCGCAGTGCCGCGGCGGACAGGGCGCCGCCGTCGCAGCGCACCCGCAGCATGAAGTACTTGGCCTCGAGCTTGTCCATGTTGTCGTCGCCGGTCCAGCTGCCGTCGTAGCCCTGCTCGCGCTGGGTGTACAGGCCCCACCAGCGCATTCGCCCGCGCAGGTCGTTCTTCTCGATGCTGTCGAAGCCCTCTTTGGAGTACTTGTCCAAGATGCGTTCCCGCACCTCGAGCGGGGGGCCGGCTTGCTTGAACTCCTCGTTGGGGTTCAGTGGCTCGCGGTCTCCCAGCGCCCACTGACCCTCACTGCGGGGGGCCTTGGCGGGACGGGCTGTGGTCATTCGAAGGTCTCCTTCGCGGGCTGTGCAAGCGTGGACGCGCGACTCACCGGGTCATATGCGGCGGGCGCAGATCCGGCGCCAGCTGGACGTACAGGTGGGCGGGTCTACGGAATCAAGCCGGACAGCTACAGCTGCAGACGCGCTTGAGGTCGATGTGCCGCCGAACCACTAGCGCAATGCGCAAGCTGGGCTGGGCGACGGTCACGCGCCCATTCTGCCATGGATAAGGGTGTCAAGCGCCACCAGGTCAAATTTGCCCTCACGGTGAGCAAAACTACCCGGTAATCCTGGGTAATTGGATAGACAAAACCGAGAAACCCCTGAGAGGCCGCAGCTCCCAGCTTCTGACGTGGTCAGTCGACCTACCGGTCGAGCGAACAGCGTCGCTCGCACCCACGCCGCGTGCTGGGGAGGTGGCAAGTGTCGGTGCCGCGGGGCTCGGGTGAATTTGCTCACCTACGCATCCGTCGAGCGAGCGGACTGGCCCGGCGAACGTGCAATCATTTGGCATGGCCCTTCGCGCGGCACCGGTTGAGCTGCCCGGGATGCAGCGGAGTCCTGGACAGTCGTTCGGGGTGTACGTCCATGTCCCGTTCTGCATAACCCGTTGCGGGTACTGCGATTTCAACACCTACACACCCGCCGAACTGGGCGGCGTCAACCCGGACGCCTGGCTGGAGGCGCTGCGCACCGAATTGGCGCTGGCTGCCGCACGACTGGACGCGCCGACGGTGAACACGGTGTTCGTCGGGGGCGGAACGCCGTCGCTGCTGGGCCCGGCGCGCATCGTCGCGCTGCTGGACATGGTGCGCGAGCACTTCGTGCTGGCGCCGGACGCCGAGATCACCACCGAGGCCAACCCGGAGTCCGCCTGGCCGGACTTCTTCGAGGCCGCCCGAGCGGCCGGCTACACCAGGGTGTCGCTCGGCATGCAGTCGGTGTCCCCGTTCGTGCTGGGCGTCCTCGACCGAATCCACACCCCGAACCGGTCGGCCGCCGCGGCCCGCGAGGCGTTGGAGGCGGGCTTCGAACACGTCAGCCTCGACCTGATCTATGGAACGCCGGGTGAGACCGATGACGAGCTGCTGCGCTCGGTCGAGACGGCGATCGCGACCGGCGTCGACCATGTGTCCGCGTATGCGTTGGTCGTCGAAGAGGGCACCGCGCTGGCGCGCCGGGTCCGCAGCGGTGAGCTGGCCGCGCCCGACGACGACGTGCTGGCGCACCGCTACGAGCTGCTCGACGAGCGCCTGTCCGCGGCCGGCTTCGATTGGTATGAGGTGTCCAACTGGTCGCGGCCGGGCGGGGAGTGCCGGCACAACGTCGCCTACTGGGACGGTGGTCAGTGGTGGGGTGCGGGACCGGGTGCGCACGGATACGTGGGCGCAACGCGATGGTGGAATGTCAAGCACCCCAACGCTTATTCGGAGGTGCTCGCCGGTTCGGTGTTGCCGGTGGCGGGTTTCGAGCAGCTCGACGCCGACGCTCTGCACACCGAGGACGTTCTGTTGAAAACCCGGATGCGTCAGGGGCTTTCGCTTGACGAGCTAAGCGCCGCGGAGCGCGAACGAGCCAAAACCGTTGTCGCCGACGGCTTGCTGGTCACCGACGCCGACCGGCTGGTCCTCACACCGCGCGGCCGGCTGCTGGCCGACGCGGTCGTGCGGACGCTGTTGGGGTGAGGCGTGTCAGACGCCGAACCACTGTTCGATGACGCGGGCAATCTCGATGTAGAGCGGGATGCCGATCGTGACGTTGTAGGAGAACGTCAGACCCAGTGACGCGGCCAACGGCAGTGTCGGGCTCGCTTCCGGGATTGCCAATCGCTGAACCGCCGGCACGGCGATATAGGACGCCGCACCGCACAAGACCGCGAACAGCACATAAGTGCCCGTCTTGAAGTCGGTGTGGGTCACGCTGGCGTAGGCGCAGGCGACGAAGATCCCCAGTGTGGCAAAGACATTCGGTGCCAGCACGGCGAAGACGATGAATCCGGGCCCCGCCGTTCTCAGGTCCTTCAACTTCCGCGATGCCGTCATGCCCATCTCGAGCAGGAACAGACACAGCACGCCTTGGAACGCCATCACGAAGAACTTGTCGTCGTCCTGCACGACCTTTTGGCCCTGCAGGCCACTGATCAGGCCGATCACAATCCCGCCGATCAGCAGCACCAACCCGGGGTTGAGGAAGACCTCCTGGAACAGCTCACGGGAGAAGAGGGACGGCTTCTTCTTGGTGAGCTGAGCGCCCGGGCTGACGTCGAGTTCCTCTGTGCGCTCGCCCTTTTCCAGCGAAAGCTCGAGTTCCTCCTCGATGCCCAAGGCTCGCTCGGTCTCCAGGCTCTGGCCCTGCGGGGGCCGCGCCGCGGTGCCCGGCCCGACGCCGACCTTGACCGGCGTGTAGCCCGGCCCGTCGGCCATGTTGCCCGCCGAATCCATTCCCCGGTGCCGCAGATGGGCCACCAGGTAGAGCGCCACCAGACAGCCGGGAATCTCCATGACCGCCAGCATCACCGGCATGTAGGCGTTGAAGGCGATGTTGACCGCGGCAAGGACCGCCACACAGGTGGCGAACGTGCCGGCGGAATCTGAGCCGTAATAACCGGCGATGGTTGCCCGGTCGATTCTGCGCAATTTGGTTACCCAGCCGAGCAGGTAATAGGCGATCATGCCGATCACGAAGTTGAGCAGGAAGCCCACCACCATGAATCCGATGATCGCCCCGATGCTGGAGGCATTGACCTCGGCGAGCTCCTCGCCCCCGTGCCAGCCGATAGCCAACAGCAGGTACATGGTGAGGCCTTGATAGATCACATAAGGAAACTCGAATCGCACCTTCAGGACCGGAATCAGAAATCCGAAGTAGAAGAAAAGCAGCAGCGGCTTGAACAGGTTGTGCGTGAAGTTATGCCAGAACTCTTGCAGCATTGGTGCCTCTCTTGTTCCGTCCGGTGGCCCGGGGGAAGCACCGTCCGCAAGCGGGGGCTACCACGAACATCCCGACGACCGTGGAAAACGTAGCTCCGCTGCTGTGAATCCGCCACTCGGATCTGACCCAAAATGTGCATGTCGTTCCAAGCCGAACTGAAATGCCCGTGTCTCACAAAACCCGTGGTCACAGCGATGCTGGTAGGACCGGGTGAGGTGTGGTTGGCGTGAATCTGGTGTGAGTTAGCTGTGCATTTACTGTCAGGATTAGCGTGTCGGCACTCAGCCGGAAATTAGCGACGGTCTCACCCCGGCGCCGCGTTTGCGGTGCGTTACCGACAGCCACGCGGACGGCGAGTAATGCGTCGTAATTTCTTCGAATCCATCGACCCGCGAAACCGTAAGCACGCCGGTTTCCTGGTTAATTTCGAGTTCATCGCCGTCGGACGCGTGGACTTCCTCACCGTTCGCGAGCCTGATCACGAACATGGCGTTCCTTTCGGTCGATGGGAGCTAATCGCGATCGGGCATTTGCTGGGTCATTTCCCGCCCGGCCGGATTAAGCCTCCGTTACGTTTTTCTGTCAGCGGCCAAACGAGACGTCCGGCACGCGGCGCGCGGCCCTGGGGCGCGCACGGGTGCTTCGAATCCTTTTGGGGTTCACCCGAACTCCCCCTTCTCCGCGCCGATCGGCTTGGCGAGCCCCCCATGCAGTCGGCGCCGGAGCCAGTGATGGTACGGGGAACACAGACATGGTAGCCCGTTCCTATGCGCTTGACAGGTGAACGAGAGGCAAACGTTTGGGCCCCACGACGCCGCCGCGGCGATCGCCGCGCCGATCCTGGCGCGACGGCTTTCATCGCCACTGCCAGCGGGAACGGGCGATAAGCGGAAGCCGTACGGCGAACCGTCCGGATTCCGTGCAAGGGTGATGCCGGATTAATTCCAAGCGAGTTCTACCTGGGTGCGGCGGCTTGGGAGACCCCGACTTTATGAGTCGGGTATGTTAGGTTAGCCTTACCAATTGTGACTGAAGCTAGCGTCGAGACAGATTCGATCGGTGCGGCGTTCCCGCTGATTCCCATCCCGGCCCGCGTTGACCCCGCCGATCTGGCCGCCGAGTTGGCCGCGGTTCTGCATGAGCGAGTCGGCGAGCAGTATTTGCTCTACGAGCACACCGGCCAATGGGTGCTGGCCGGCGGGGTGCACGCGATGATCGAGCTGGACAGCGATGAATTGCGCGTTATCCGCGACGGCGTAACTCGGCGACAACGGTGGTCCGGGCCACCGGGATCGGTTCTCGGTACGGCGATTGACGCGCTGCTGGAAGAAACAGACCAGGTTTTCGGCTGGATCGCATTCGAATTCGGCGTCTACAAGTACGGGCTGCAGCAGCGGTTGGCTCCAGGCACCCCGCTGGCCCGGCTGTTCTGGCCGAGTTCCCGAATTGTGGTGAGCCAGGACGGCATTTCGCTTTCCTCGAACGCACATCGCGAACTGGTGCTCGAATTGCTGCGCGAGGGCCTGCCCGACCTGCGCGAAACCCGCGCGATCGATATCTCCTCCGACGGATCGAATTACCGCGATCGGGTGAATACGGCGGTCGGTGAGATCGCGGCCGGACAGTACAACAAGGTGATTCTTTCCCGTTCCGTGGAAGTGCCTTTCGCGCTGGACTTTCCGTCCACCTATCGGTTGGGTCGTCGGCACAACACGCCGGTGAGGTCGTTTCTGCTGCAGCTGGGCGGAATCCGGGCGCTGGGCTACAGCCCCGAACTCGTCACGGCCGTCCGCCGGGACGGCGAGGTGATCACCGAGCCGTTGGCCGGCACCCGCGCGCTCGGTCGGGGACCGGCGAACGACCGTCAAGCCCGCGATGACCTGGAATCGAACTCCAAAGAGATTGTCGAGCATGCCATCTCAGTGCGCACCTCGCTGCAGGAGATGATTGGGATCGCCGAACCCGGAACGGCGGTGGTTACCGATTTCATGACCGTGCGGGAGCGGGGGAGTGTGCAACACCTGGGCTCCACCGTCACCGGGCGTTTGGATGCGTCCAGCGACCGGATGGACGCTTTGGAGGCGCTCTTCCCGGCTGTCACCGCCTCGGGTATCCCGAAGGGCGCGGGCGTCGAGGCCATCATGCGTCTCGACGACGCGCCGCGTGGCCTGTATTCCGGTGCGGTGGTGATGGTCTCGGC
Organism: Unio delphinus; assembly: GCA_029339505.1. NCBI lineage: Eukaryota > Metazoa > Mollusca > Bivalvia > Unionida > Unionidae > Unio > Unio delphinus. Next base: position 40,628 of record JAQISU010000508.1, read on the forward strand.
TGACGGAGCTCTGGATGCCGCGCTGACGTTGCGGGCGGCCTACGAATCCGACGGAAAGACGTGGCTGCGGGCCGGCGCCGGCATCATCGAAGAGTCGCTGGCCGCGCGGGAATTCGAGGAGACCTGCGAGAAGCTGTCCACGCTGGCGCCGTATCTGATTGCGCGCCAGTAGCTCTCAGTTGGCTTTTCGTCGGCGCGCCGCCAGCTCGTCGGGCGGTGTGTCGGCTCCGGCTTCCGGCGAGCGTTCGAGGTAGTCGGCGAGGATGCGGCTGGCCAACGACTCGATGTTCGATTCGATCGAGGATGCCAACGTCGCGGTGACGGTGGCGACCGCCTGAGTCCGAAACCGAACGAGCATCGTGATCAGCTCGGCGATCTCGGCATCCGCGGGCAGCGCCTGGCCCGGCTTGATCTTGTCGAGGACGTGTTCGGCGCCGGCGCGCACCAGCAGGTCGCTGATCTGGTCGATCTCGGGCACGATCTGCTCGTGCAGGTCGACGAGCTTCTCCAATTCGACGCCGTAGCCCCGGATTTCGTTGAACGCCTCGATCAATTTGGGCCGGGTCACGATGGCCTGCTCGCCGTCCACCCGGATCACCTGCAAGGCGACCAGCCGGTCGAACGAGGTCGGGTCGTCGACGAGCGCCTCGGCGTCGGCGAGCGCCATGGTCTCCGGCTTCTCGGTGGTCCAGCTGCCGACGATGGCCGTCTCCAGGCCCAGTACGTCACCGAGGCTCTTGCCTTCTTCCCACGCGCCGAGCATTTCGCGCACGTGCGCGATGTTGTAGCCGCGGTCGAGCATCGACGTGATCAGCCGCAGCCGGGTCAGATGGGTGTCGTTGAACAGGGCGATGCGGCCGACCCGTAGCGGCGGCGGCAACAGCCCGCGATCGCGGTAGACCCGGATGTTGCGGGTGGTGGTGCCGGCCAGCCGGGCCAGGTCGTCGATCCGGTACTCCCCAGAAGTGCCGTGCGGGTGGCGCGCGGCCGCATCGAAGAGCTGAGAGACCGCGGTCTCGATGAAGTCCCGCGAATGGCGGCGAACGCGTTTCGGTACCCGTCGTACGTTGTACAGCACGCTGGCGATGGTGCCGGGCTCCGGGCGGTTCGGTGCCATCTCGGCCTCAGGCGGTGGAGGTGACGCGCGCCGTCGCCCGGCGCGCCACCGCCTGGTAGTCCGCGTAGCGGAAATCGTTCATCTGGCGAAGATACTGCGTCGCGAAGCCCGGATACATCGAGCCGTTGAACCCGTCCTTGGTCAGATACCAACTGCGGCACCCTGACATCCAGGTCGTCTTGGTGAGCCGGCGCTGGATGTCCTCGTTGTGGCGCAGTTGGACGTCTTCACGCACGTCGAGATAGCGCAGGTCGTCGTCGAGGATGGTGCGGATGCCGCGCACCGCGTAATCGAGCTGGCCTTCGATGTAGACCAGCAGCGAATTGTGCCCCGGCCCGGAGTTGGGGCCGGTCATGAAGAACAGGTTCGGGTAGCCGTGCGCGTTGATGCTCTTGTAAGCCTGTGCGCCGTCGGCCCATTCGTCGGCCAGCGAGCGTCCGCCGAGACCGGCCACGGCGAACGGTGGACCGGTGAGATGCACGTCGTAGCCGGTGGCGAACACGATGGCATCGAGGTGGTGTTCGACGCCGTCGCTGGTGCGGATGCCGACCGGGCTCAGCGTCGCGATGGGCCAGGAGATCAGTTTGCAGTTGTCGCGCTGCAGCGCGGGGTAGTAGTCGCTGGAGACCAGCATCCGCTTGCAGCCGGGGGCGAAATCCGGCGTCAGTTGCCGGCGTAACCACGGGTCGGAGACGGTGGCGCGCAGATGGGCCTGGCCGAGACGGGCGACCAGCGCGGTGAGCGGGGTGTTCCACACCAGTGCCGTGGCACTGGCCTCGTGGCCCCAGAACAGCGCTTGGCGGGCAAGTTGTTGGGCGGCTGGAACTTTGGCGAACAGGGTCTGCACCGCCGTCGGGGTCGCCACGTCCAGACGGGGCAGCACCCAACCGGGAGTGCGTTGGAACACCTTGACGAACCCGGCCTGCTTGACCAATTCGGGAATGATCTGGATGGCGCTGGCGCCGGTTCCGATCACGGCGACGCGCTTGCCCGCGAAGTCGTAGTCGTGATCCCAGCGGGCGCTGTGGATCTTGTGTCCGCGGTAGCTGTCCAGGCCGCGGATGTTCGGGAAGCAGACATCCGACAGCGGGCCGGACGCCAGCACGACGGTGCGGGCCCGAAAGCGCTTGCGGTTCTTGGTCTTGGCCGTCCACACCCCGGCCTCCTCGTCGAAGCTCATGCCGACGACCTCGTGCTTGAACCGGATATGACGACGGATGTCGAATTTCGTCGCCATGTCTTCCAGGTGGCGGCAGATCTCCGGGGCGGGCGAGTAGGTTCGCGACCACGTCGGATTCTTCACGAACGAGTAGGAGTACAGCAGCGACGGGACGTCACAGCTGGCCCCCGGATAGGTGGTGTCGCGCCATGTTCCGCCCACCCGGTCGGCGCGCTCCAGGATGACGATGTCGGTAATCCCGGCCCCGGCCAACCGAATTGCGGTACCGAGTCCGGTGAAGCCGGCTCCGACGATCAGGGTTGCGTAGGTGTGGTCTGCCACGATCATGCCGCCGGGTCGTGGGTGAGTTCCTTCGACCAGCTCGGCGCCGGTCGCAGCAGTGGTTTGGGATAGAAGTCCGACAGCCACACCATGGAATTGGCCAGCAGTTGATAGGGGTGTCGCGGGTTGACCACCCACATGCCGTGCCGCTTGAGCAGCTTGTAGGTGGGCACTCGGCGGGTGTGCTCGCCGCGGTCGCCCAGTTGCTTGAAGCGGTTGACCGCGTTGAACAACCGTTCGCTGTCCATGCCCATGCCGGCCATCTCGTTGCGGACGCGGTTGAGCAGCGGCACGTACATGATCATCCCGAGGATCAGACCGGGCGAGGCGAAGCGGCCGACGAAGTCGATGGCCAGCCGCCGCGCTTTAGCCTGGCCGATCATTTCCAGCACCTCGAAATCGACCGCGATGTGCCGGGATTCGTCATTGTTGATTTTCTCGAAGACCTGGTGGCAGACGGGGTCCTCCACGGATTCCAGCAGGAACTTCAGCAACGCGCCGTCGAGGGCCACCTCCAGCATCGGAATGACGGTGCCCAGCACCGACAACGGCATGTCATCGGCGAAGGTGTCCAGCCACTCGATGGCCAGCTTGATGTTGACGTTGGGCTTGGGGATCTCGCCGTCGTCGAGCATGCCCCAGCGCTTCATCAACGCCAACTCCGCGTTGGCATGGCGCTGCTCCTCGGCGTGGAAATACCGGTAGATTTCGGCGATCGTCGGGGTTGGCGCCTTCTTGGCCAGCGCCGCAAATCCGCGGGCTCCGATGTTCTCGATCCAGCACAGGTCGGCCATGAAGGCCTTGAGCTTGGGCCGGAATTCGGGCCGAATGGTGTCGGCACCCGGTGCGTCCCAGTCGATATCGGCGAGCGCCCACTGCCGATCCTTGATCTTGGCGAGCATGGCTTCCATGTCGATGGCCACTTCTGGCTCCTTCCCCTTGGGTTTGTCAGTGCATGTTTGCGCGGGATACCAGGCCGACTGCGCGGGTATAGGCTTGTGGGGCAATACGTTTGATGTTCCAACCGATCTTGGCGTCGAGTTGTGGCATGCAGTAGAGCTCGCCGCGATCATGAGCATCCAGGCAGATCCGCGCCACCTTCTGCGCCGAGAACCCGGTCCAGCGCATCAGTTTGTTGGCGAGATCGCTGGATTCCTCGGTGATACGGCCGGATTCGACGATGTTGGTCTTGACGAACGTCGGGCACAGCACGGTGACCCGGATTCCGGAGCCGGACAGTTCGGCGGCCAGCGTTTCGGACAGCGAAAGCACCCCGGCCTTGCCGACGTTGTAGGCGGCCATGCCGGGAGCGGCACCGAACGCCGCCGCCGAGGCGACATTGATGATGCCGCGCGGGGCGTGCGCGGGCCCGGCCTCGCGCAGGATCGGGGTGAACACGTGGCAGCCGTGTATCGGACCCCACAGGTTGACGCCCAGCGTCCACACCCAATCATCCAGGGGCACATCGCCGATGGCCGCGCCGCCGGCACCCACGCCGGCGTTGTTGATGACCAGCGTGGGTGCGGCCCCGAAGAAGGTCTGTGCCGCTTCGGCCAGCGCGCCGACGTCGTCGATCCGCGAGACGTCGCAGCGCATCGCCATCGCCTTCGCGCCCAGCTCGGCGATCGCATCGGCGGTCTCTTGCGCGGCGGCTTCGTCGATGTCGCTGCAGACCACCGCGCCGCCGCGGCGGCCGAGCTCGACGGCGAACGCGGCGCCGATGCCGCTGCCGGCCCCGGTCACCACCGCCAACGCGCTGTTGCTGGTGGTCTTCGACGAGCGGAGCAGTTTGTCCAGTGGTCCGAGCATCGTCAGCCCGCCTCGTCGGCCAGGACGCGCGCATCCTGCAACGCGTGCGCGATGAACCGCGCGACGTAGGCCATGGCCTTGGCGGCTTCGGGCGTCATCCGCGGAAGTGCTTGGAACACATGGACTTGGTGCGGCCACACTTGCAGCTCGCAGCGGCCGCCGGCCGCCTTGATGTCGGCGGCCAGCTGCCGTGCGTCGTCCTGCAGCATTTCGGCCCCTCCCGCCTGAACCAGCGTCGGGGGCAGCGTCGGCCCGCCGGCGACGTCGAGCGTCAACCGGGGGTGGGTGAGCTCGATGCCCGGGTGGTAGAGCGCGACCAGGCGGGCCGCGTCGGCCACCCGGATGGCCGGATCGGGGCGAATCTTCTCGCGGGCGAGCGACAGCCCGAACGTCATGTCGATCAGCGGCGAGAACAGCACCAGGGCGGCGGGGGATTGCGCGGCGACCTCGGGTTGCAACAGCATGTCGACCGTCAGGTGGCCGCCCGCCGAATCACCGGCGATCACAATCTGTTTCGCCGGCACGCCGCACGTTTGCACCAGCCAATCCCAGCCCGCCCGGACATCGTCGGCGGCGGTGGGGAAGCGATGGCGCGGCGCCAGGCGGTAGTCGATGCTGAACACCGGCAGCCCGGTCAGCGACGACAGCCAGGATGTCAACCGCCGGTGGGTTTTTGGCGAACACACGGCGTAACCGCTGCCGTGCACGTAGTAGATCGCGCCCGCTTCGGTCGACGAACGCCGCGTCTCGCTCGTCGGGGTGCGGGGCCCGTACACCCACTCGCCCTTCACCCGGCGGCCGTCGGGCAGCCTGGTGTCGACCTGCTCGACGCGGGTGCCCGACAGCGAAGGACCGAACGTCCCCATGACCCGCGCGATCATCCGGCGCGACAACCAAATTCCCCAGGCCTTTTCGGGCGGCACCAGGCCGCTGAACGGCCGCAGTGTGTACGCGCTCACCGCTGCCGCGCCGCGAGACCGCAGCGACCCCCGGGCCGGGACGACAATGTCCGCCATGCCAGGGAGTCAACCGCAAATGGTGACATTCGTCAATGGCAGCTTTGCAACGAAGCGAGGAGGTATACTCCAAACTGGAGTATATGACTCGTCGAGCGGACTGGAACATGGCGACGTTGCGCACGCTGGAATGCCTCGTGGCACTTGTGGAGCATGGCTCGGTCAGCAAGGCCGCGGCTGCGCTCTATTTGTCACAGCCCGCGCTTTCGCATCAAATCGCCTCGCTGGAAAGAGAACTGGGCACCCCGGTGGTGGAGCGGCTATCGCGAGGAGTGCGGGTGACGGTGGCCGGCCGAGCCGCAGCCGAGGAGGCCCGAATCGCGTTGGCCGCGGCCGCAAGAGCGGTAGAGGTCGGCCGAAAGGTCGGCCAAGCCGATGCAGGAAGGATTCGCATCTCGTGCGCGGAGACGATGACGAAGTGGCTCTTGGTGCCAGTGCTGCACCAATGGCGTGCGCGGAATCCCAATGTAAGGGCTGAACTCTCCGAGTTCGGCAGCGCGGACGCGATGGTCGAGTGTCTGGAGGCGGGGCACACAGACATCGCCGTCGGCCCCCGCCCGACAAAAACGGACGCCGCTGTCACCGTCCTCGGCAAGGAGGAGATGGTCGTTGTCGTGGCGCCCGGCCATCATTTTGCGGAACTCACGGACGGGGTTCCCGTGGACGAACTCCATCAGGAACCCTTCGTTCATTACCGCCGGGAAAACGGCATGGCCGCCTGGGTAGATGAATTCGCCGAACGCAATGATGTGGTACTCGATCCGGTGCTGCGTGCCCGCGGTCCCCATGGCGCCGCCCACTTGGCCTCGGAAGGAATCGGTGTGGCCTTGGTTCCGGTGTCTGCGCTGGCCGTGCGGCCCACGGGGGTGGTCCGGAGGTTGCGACCCCATGTCGATCGCGACGTGATCGCGGTCGTCGCCTCGCCTTCCGACCCGGTCGTCGGGCAGTTTCTGACCGATCTCCATCAGCGCGGCTTGCCGAGTTGGTCGGGCCCCAACTAACGCCAACGGTCGGCGGCTTTACCGGCGATATGTATCGAACTCGATCGGCACCGTGGTCGGTCCGCTCAGCGACGCCAAGGATTTCCAAGGAGCGGGGCCGGTGCGGTGGGCGTTGCGCATTCGCTGCGTGATGAGCTTCAAGCCCTCGGTGAGCTCGAGCCTCGCAAGGTGTGCGCCGAGGCAGTAGTGCATCCCGCCGCCGAACGTCTGGATGCCAGAGCCGCCCGCTCGGGTGATATCGAGGCGATCGGGGTCGTTGTAGACGGCGGGATCGCGGTTGGCCGCGCCGATATTGGCGATAACCATTGTCCCGGAAGGGATCACGACACCGGCGACTTCGACATCCTCGTTGGTGGTGCGCACGGTATTGAAAGAGACGGAGGAATGCCGCATCGTCTCCTCGACGGCATTCGGGGCGAGCTCGGGGTGCTCGGCCAGCAACGCCCACTGTTCGGGGTGATCGCACAGCACCTGCACCGAGGCGGCAAGCTGGTTGCGAGTGGTGTCGGTGCCCGCCATCAACAAGCTGGCCACCAGTTTGCTGAGCTCGTCCCCACTGAGGTGGTCGCCGTCGTCTTCGGCGCAGATCAACCCGGAGACGAGGTCGTCGGTCAACGTGTGGCGCCGGTAGACAACCATGGCGTCGACGTAGGCCCGGAGTTCCTCCCACGCGGCCAGGATCGTCGACTCATGTGCCGCGACGTTCCAGTTGAAGAGCTTGAAGAACTCTTCTGCCCAGCGCGAGAACAATTCCCAGTCGTCGGCCGGTGCGCCGAGGAGTGCACAGATGATCGGGATGGGATATTCGCGCGCGATGTCGGTGACCACGTCGCAGCGGCCGGCAACGGCGCTGCGGTCGACGAGTCGGGTGATGACCTCGACGACGTAGCCGCGCAGCCGCGCGGTCGCTCGGGGGGTGAAGGCTTTCGACACCAATCGGCGCAAGCGCTGGTGCTGTTCGCCATCGAGGCAGATGATGAACGTGGTGGCTAGGTCGTACAACGGGCCGGACGTGATGCCTTGACCCTCGAGGAAAAGACCCGGCGGCACGCAAAATCGTGGGTCGCGTAGTGCGGTGTGGACGAGCTCGTAGCTCAGCAGCTCGGGCCCATGTGGGCCGATCGCGATGGGTGCCTGTTCGCGGGCAGCTCGGATAGTGGCGTGAGCATGCTCGGGGTCTTCGACGCTCGAATAGTCGATGACGGGTAGTTTGGCGTCAAAGACGCTGGGGTGACGCGATTCTTCAATGATCGACATGGTGGCCTCCTTGGTGCGAGTTCTCGGCGTGGCAACGAGGCCCTGCGGCTCGCGCTGCGGCGGGGCTGAATTATGGCCGTGCTGATGAACTTTCGCTTGAGATCAGCGCTGCGCGTGTCTTGATCGGCGCTTACCACGCTACAACCGAGAAGTCGGGCGAAGGCCGGATCGCGCATTCGAATAATCTCAGAAGAGACACGAAAACACTTATCAGACAAGTCTTTCGATGAAGAGACTGTCACATAAGGTGTGCTCAGTCGACGATCGAGGACAGAGCTGTGTTGAGCTCTTCTTCCTCGACAGCATCGGTGAAGTGCGTCAGATAGGCGCCGTCGGGTCCGAGGACGTAGGTGAACGCCGAATCAGGCATCCGGTAGCCGCCGGGTTCGTCACGGTCGGAGACCTCGGTGGAAAACACCCGAAACGATCTCTTCGCCCACTCGATCTGCTGCGAGCCGGTGAGCCCGGTGAAGCGCGGATGTGCCTCTGCCAGAAACTCTTTCATCACCGCGGGAGTGTCGCGCTGCGGATCGACCGTCATGTACAGCGGCTGGATGCGCTCGGCTCGTGAACCCAGCCGATCGAGCACCGCCGAGAGCCGGGACAAGGCCCGGGGGCATGCCGCCGTGCAGCGCGTGAAACCGAAAACGATCACCACATACTTACCGCGGTAGGTCCGCCCGTTGACTTGATGCCCGTTGTCGTCGATCAAGTCGAAGGTGCCGCGCGACGTGATGAGCGGCAACCTTGGGGGCGGGCTTACTCATGGCGGATCTAGCCACCGCGCTGCAGCGTGAACACCGGGATGGTGCGCGTCGTCTTCGTCTGATACACAGCGAAATTCGGCGCGAGCGAGACAATCGCGTCGAACAGTGCGTCGCGCTCGTTGCCCAGGGCTTCCCTGGCCGTGGCCGCGAACGTCTCGTTGCCCACTTCCAGCCGCACCTGCGGAGTGGCGCGCAGGTTGTGCACCCAATCCGGATCCTTCGGCGCGCCGCCACGGGAACCGACGACCACCATGGACCCCTCGATCGTGAAGTAGGCCAGAGCAGTCAGGCGAGACAGACCCGACTTCGCGCCGGTCGTGGTCAGCAACAGCACGCCGAGATCTTCGAAGACGCCACCGACTTTGCCGTCGTTTTCCCGAAACTCCTGGATGATCTGGTCGTTGAACGTGTTCAGCGCGACCGTGTCGGTGCGGAATAGCTCTTCGTCAAATTCTTGCACCCCCGCGAGGCTAGAACGCATGTCGTGCCGCGGTGGGGCCATAAGCCTGGCGGGAAACGACTGTTGTCAATACAGGCGCTACACAACGGGCAGAATCGACCGCTTACGCGCGCCGCTGGAGCCGGTCCCCTTCCGCCGGGTGGCATTGGTGCGGTTGGTCATCCGCGTGGCCAGGCCGGCCGCGGCCAGCTCACCGACGAAATCGTCTTCGCCGATCGATGTCGGGGCGTTGTCACCGGTGGGAGTCGGGAAGGTAGCAGCCGACAGTCTCGCGACCGGCGCGGCGGCGGTCCAGCTGGGCGGTGCCGCCAGCCGTCCGATTGAGGTCGCGTGGCCGAGGGTGGCGGTAATTGGTGCCCCCGGCCCGTCGACGTGCAGGCCTGATGGACCGGCCGATCCCGGGGCGGTCACCTTGCTGGCTGTCGCGGGCCGCCAGGCCCAATCTGGCAGTGGAGATGGATGCGGTGTACGGCGTCAACAGGCTCAGGTATTGAAGGGGCGACGTCGATAGCAGGCTTGAGGTGATCTCCGCTAAGGCCGAGGTTGGGGTGGAGGACGCCATGGGCGACGCAACGCTGTCTAGCGCCTGTTGTACCGCGGACATCAGCTGGGGGCCGACGGCAAGGATCGTCTGTGTGTCGGTCGCGCCGGATGTGTTGCCGGCTTGTGCTGTCACGAAAGCCTGCTGAGCAAGCGCTGTTCCATTGGTGGCTTGCGATGGTGGGGCGAACGGCGCCAGCGTCGCCGCCGTGGTGGATGCGGCCGCGTAGCTGTACATCGCGGTGACATCCTGGGCCCACATTTCGGCGTAATCGGCCTCGGTGGCGGCAATCGATGCGACGTTCTGTCCAAGAAGTCGGTCGCGATCAGCGTCAGCAAAAGGCTGCGGTTGGCCGCGATTGCCGCCGGGGGCGCAACCATCGCGAATGCGGTTTCAAATGCCAGTGCGGCCTCTCCGGCCTTGGCGGCAGTCCGCGCTGCGTGTGCTGCTGCGGTGGCTATCCATGCGGGTATATGGCGCTGCCGCACCAGCGGCCGATGCGGCGACGGCTCCGGTCCATAGTGTGCCGGTGAGCTCCGAGATCGCCGATTGACAGGCGCTCGCCATCGAGTACAAATCGTCAGCCAGATCGTCCCAAGCCGCGGCGGCGGTTCGCATCGGCGCCGAGCCCGGGCCGGCATACATTCGCCCGGAGTTGACTTCTGGTGGTAGCGCCGCGAAATCCATTGTTAGAAAAGCCTTATCCGCGTAGTCTCACCGCATTGGCGGATTCGGTAGCCATATACGATGCCGCGTTGGCGGCCACCGTGGCCGCGATCATCTCGTGAACCTGGGCAGCTGTGGTCGCGGCCGCTTGGTAGATGGCTGCATGTACCGCGAATTGCATTGCGGTAAGGCATGATATCTCGTCGATCGCCGCAGGGACAATGTTCGTCGTCGGTGCTAGAACGCTCGCATTTTCTGCATCCATCGCCGCACCGATAGTCCGCAGATCGGCGGCGACTACTTTCATCAATTCAGGTTCTGCCGTCACAAATGACATGTGCCTTCCTTTCTTCGCAGCAATGTGGGCCTGTCGCTGGGCGAAGGGCGACGGCGCTCAATTGGTCACCGCCTTCGCGACCAAGAACTGGCCGACGATCAACCCGAAGATGACGAGACTCCCGCCCAGGACGAAATGAGTTCGGGGCCTGGGCAATGGGAGATTTCGGCGGATCGCCAGGTCCGCATGGCGCCATCGATAGAGTCCGGCGCCGGCGGTAACGACGGCCAGCATCGCGAGCATGACTGCTGCGGCGTGTTGAGTTCGCGGGATCTCCAGTCGTCGGCCGAATTCGAAAACGGCTACAGCCGTGGCAAGCTGGACCAGTGAAGTGCGCTGCCACGCAAGAAAAGTCCGCTCGTTGGCCAGGGTGAACCGGTAGTCGGGCTCGGGCATTGCGATGTCGGGGCGCCGGTCATCACCGTTGATCCCGCTCGGCGTCCGCTTGGATCGGTGGCTCATACTTCGATGTTGCTCGTTGTCGTAATGTCGAGGTAGAGGTCCCGATGTTGTGGACTCACAAAGTTGGTTTGTGATTGGATTGATCATGGCGTTGAGTTCTCGTATGCCCGAATTGTCGGCTTTCGAAGTCTTCCTGGCGGTCGCTAAGACAGGCAGCCTTGGCGCCGCGGCCCGAGAGCTTGGCTTGACGCAGCAGGCGGTTTCGGCGCGTATCTCCTCGATTGAGGCCCTGACCGGCGTGCGGCTTGCGACTCGGACAGTGCGCGGCACCGACCTGACACCTGCCGGAGTGGTTGTCGCTCAATGGGCTGACCGACTGATCGACGTCGCCCAGCATGTCGATGCCGGACTGGCGTCTCTGCGCACTGAAAGCCGTAAGCGGATAAAGGTGGTGGCGAGTCTCACCATCGCCGAACAACTGATGCCACGCTGGCTGGTAGCGTTGCGCGCCGCGGCGTCCCGTCGTGGTCACACCCCGCCGGAAGTGATTCTCACCGCCACCAACAGTGAGCACGCGATTTCGAGGTCCTCGATGGAACCGCGGACCTTGGGTTCATCGAAAGTCCTGGTCTACCAAAAGCGCTGCGCAGTCGCATTGTTGCGCACGACGAGCTTGCCGTCATCGTTTCACCAGACCATAAGTGGGCCCGCCGCTCGAGAGTCGTGGGTGCGGAAGAACTGTGCAAGACACCACTTGTCATGCGAGAACGGGTTCTGGTACCCGAGACTCGCTCACCCAGGCATTGCATAACGTGCTCGGTGAAGCGGTGGAGCACGCGGCTCCGATGCTGGAGTTGTCGTCCGCGGTTGCGGTGCGTGGAGCGGTCCTCGCCGGGGCCGGCCCGGCGGTGATGAGCAGGCTCGCTGTGGCAGACGATCTGTCTGTCGGACGGCTCCGCGCGGTCGAAGTGCCCGAGCTGGATCTGCGCCGTCAGCTACGAGCCATCTGGGTGGGGGCGCGCACGCCACCCGCGGGACCGATCCGAGACCTGTTGAATCACATCAGCAGTAGTGTCGCGCCGTAAGAGCAATACCGTTAGCGCGACGGTCCGCATCTTGCCCGTAGCACATCCACAGCGGCAACACGTCCGTCAGTCGCTCCATGAATTTGCTGAGGCCGATCCTGTAGTGCCCCGATTCCAGCGGGTCGATCCGGTACTCGGGGAAGGCGATCCCGATGCCGAATAGCCCCGGCGCGAGAATGCCATTCGCGGTGTTGTACTCCAATGGACCCCACTGCGGGGTTACTGGAAGCTGTCTCCGTTGGAATCCAACGGTGTAGACCACCCGATCGCACTCGCTGACCCGCTCTTCGAATTCAGGACTCGCCACAGAGAGCCTCTCGAGACGTTCCGGGCATCTTCCGTCGATGTTCTCGCGCGCCCAACACGCCGCCCGCCCTTTGAGGCCAGTGTCGTCGAAGAGCGTCCAATTGCTAAAGGAGACTGCGTATTTGATCGGACTACGGTAGAAGTTGATTACCTTCTTAATCGGCGTCCGCAAGAGGTTTGCAGTACGATCATCGTCGAGTGAGAAGAGCCGAAGACCGCGACGGTCGCTCCTTGGAGTGGAAGGCGTGCGAGCCGCTCCGGATCGAGAGCTGTTTCGATGGGAATCTCGTCCAACTCTCCATAAGAGAGCTTCTTGGGAACCGAACCAACCGCAAGAATCACATTTGTCGAGGTGATTTCGGCATGGTTGGTCCGCAAGCTCCAGTGGCCGTCGTGTAGCCAGAGGTCGGTGACGAGGTCTCGGTAGCTGCTGACCCGTTCGCGCAGGTGCCCCGAGATCCACACCAGGGGATCGGCGACCAGCCCGAGCGTGCAGGTTTGTTGAGGATCAACGGAGTTCAGCTCGAATGCCGGACCCTCTGCGTATTGAAACGACGGCGAGGCCGTCATGAAATCGAGAAACTGCGCGACGCGAGTGTTGCTCGGCACGGGACGCCACTTGCCGCCCAGGTCGCCCGCGGCGAATTGGGTATCGACCCAGGCGATTTCCTTCTCATCCACGCCGTTGTCGAGCAACCTTCCCACCGCGGCGATGCCCGCAGGTCCTGCTCCGACGACTGTCCAGCTGTATTGCGTCACTTTCGCCCTCTCGGTTAGTCGGGTAGCGCCCTCATCTGAGGCGCTGAGATCCCCTGGACTCGATGGTCCGCCGATAGTGCTTGCGCGAGTAGTGATGTCGTCTTTGTTAGGTCACAATCACGTCTTGTGACCTGTAGAACCGCGGCGTCGGGAAGTTGAGTCCTTATTGCTGCCGATAGCGGTAGGTTGACATCCGGACCTGGTTCCCGCCGGCGCGTTTGGCCTCGTACATCGCGGCGTCGGCGGCCTCGACGAGGCTTTCGATGATGTGCCGGCCGGGGTTCTCGACAACCATCGGCAGACGCGTGCTGCTGACGCCCAAGCTGGCGGTCACGTACCAGGGGGTGGCGGCAATCGCCACTCGCATCGCCTCGGCGGTCTCGAGTGCTTCCTGTGATCCGATGCTCTCGGCGACCAGGAATTCCTCTCCGCCGACGCGGGCGATCACCGCCTTGCCGTCACGGATTTGGCGAAGGTTGTCGGCGACGGCCACCAAGATCCGGTCGCCAGTGCCGTGACCGTAGGTGTCGTTGATGCGCTTGAAATTATCGAGATCGATCATCAATACGCTTACGCAATGTGGGCGCTCACCGTTGGTGAGCAGTTTGGGCGCCGTCCGATAAAAGCCCCGGCGGTAGGCCCGGTGAGCGGATCGGTCGAGGACTTCAGGGCGTCCACCGACAGCCAATGCACGAGTACCTGTCCGCAGAACGGCACGGCCAGAATCCCCGCGCTGAGCACCAGCCAGTCCGCGGCCGCGATCAACGCGTCGCTGTTCGCGGCGATCCGGGCGGCGCAGATTGCCGCCGCACCCGACGCGGTGCCGAGGGTGAATACCAACAGCCGAGCGGAGTGAAAGAACGCGACATAGCCGGCCAGGCCACCGAATGCCGCGCACCCGAGCATTCCGTAGCGCGGGTCGTTCTGCAGGATGCAGATCGCGGCGATGCTCAGGGCGCCGACCGTCGCAAAGATCTGAGATTGAACACGGGTCGGCCAGCGCAGCAGGTATATGAAGGCGAACCCCGGCGAGGACGACGACGGCCACCACGGCGATCGCGCGCTGCGTGAGTGCGTGCGGACCCGAAGGGCTGGTGAGCATCAGCACCGTCGCCGTCACCAGGGTGGTCAGAATGCCCACGAGCAAGCACCGGACGAACAGCTTCAGCCCGCGCGCGGCGAGGTAGTCGGACAACCAGTCGTAGTGGTCGGGCTGACGCCACCACGCGCTGATCCACCCCATGTGCCGACGCCCCTCGCCCTCGGTGACGTCAGGAATCGACGCTGCCGACCAACCCTCCGGTCGAATGCTACTTAGCAGTAGCCGAAATGCGGGCTCTTTGCGCGAAGCGGGCTGGAGCGGGGCCTAGCGGCCTGGCAGCGCGAATGGTGTCGGCGCAGCGGGGCCGGCACCTGGCAACATGAACGGTGTCGGCGCAGCGGGGCCGGGCACCGAGCAGCGGAATCGGATTAGCGCGGGAAGTTGCATCGGGAACGGCATCTTGCCGTTGGCCAGCGACGTCATCACGCCCGGGCATTCCATCTGGATCGCCATGCTGGCGACCATTCCGGCCATGTTCGGCGGAAGTCCCTTTGATCAGACCCAATTGCGATGTCACCGTCGCAAGGGTCGCTCCCGGCTTGACCAGCGCCGGGCAGATCGACTGGCCGATTCCCGCGAGACTGTTGGTCAGCGAGCCGTTGGGTGCCGTTTCCCATGCCGTTCAGCGCGGCGGCGACGGGGGTCGGGGGACGGGTCGGCCTGCGCGAGAGCGGGCAAGGCCGCCCCGGCGGTGAGGATGCCCGCCGCAACCGCGACCGGACGAAGCGCCGCCGCAGCCACATTGATGAAATCTGCCCATGCCGTCGGTCGGCGATCCTCTGAAGAGCGACGAACAGTCCATGGGCGGTTCATCATCAATGCGGTCATATTGCTCCTTGGTGATCGCGAACGCGCCCAGCGGCGCACTGCCCATCACTTCGGTAACGATCCGCAATCCGTTACAAAACGAATCGATATACCGCTGCCCCGCTGGTGGGGCGGGGTGCGGAAACGTTCGTCGTCAAACTACCGCACCCCGCCGAGGCTGGGGGCGCCTCGTGCGGTACCAGGGGCGTCCCCCGACGGCTTCATCGGATAATCAATCCGGTGCTGAGCTGCGCCAGGAAAGGAAGCCGCTGATGATCCGCGGAAAGTCCGTCGTCGTAACCGGTTCCACGTCGGGTATCGGTCTTGCCGTCGCGCGGGCCTTCGCCGCCGAGGGCGCGAACGTGACCCTCAATGGCTTCGGCGACCCGCAGGCCATCGAGCAGCAGCGGCGCGATATCGAAGAGACTTTCGGGGTGACGGCGGCCTACTCGGGCGCCGACGTGACCAAGCCGGCCGAGATCGCCGAAATGATCGCTGGCGCCGAAGGGACCTTCGGATCGGTCGATGTCCTCGTCAACAATGCCGGCGTCCAGTTCGTGGCGAAGCTGGAGGACTTTCCGGTCGACAAGTGGGACGCGGTGATCGCCACGAATTTGTCGGCCGTTTTCCACACGTCTCGGTGCGCACTGCCCGGGATGAAACGCCGCGGCTGGGGCCGAATCATCAACATCGCCTCGGCGCACGGCCTGGTCGCGAGCGCCGAGAAGTCGGCCTATGTCGCAGCCAAGCACGGTGTCGTCGGACTGACCAAGGTGGCGGCGATCGAAACCGCCGATCACGGCATCACCTGCAACGCGATCTGTCCCGGGTGGGTCATGACACCTCTGATAGCGCAGCAAATCGAGGCGTTCGCGAACACGGCGGGAAAGTCTTTTGACGAGGCCAAGCAAGAATTCGTCGCCGCAAAGCAGCCGATGGCCCGCTTCACCCGCCCGGAAGACGTTGGCGCACTTGCGGTCTTCCTCGCCGGCGATGCGGCCGCCACCATCACCGGCGCGAGCTACTCCATCGACGGCGGCTGGACCGCCCAATAATGTCCGCTGCGGCTACGTGGTTTGTGGCTGCGGCAGCGGACGGGTACGCACCAGCGTCGGCCACCAGAACCACGGCCCGAGGATCCGCAGGATGCACGGCACCACGAATGACCGCACGATCAGCGTGTCCAGCAGCAGGCCGATGCACACGGTGGAACCCACCTGACCGATCGTTCGCAGATCGCTTGTCAGCATTGCCAGCATCGTGAAGGCGAACACCAACCCCGCCGACGTCACCACGCCGCCCGTGCTGCCGAGCGCGCGGATCAGACCGGTGTGGATTCCGGCGTGCAGTTCCTCTTTGACACGGAGGATCAACAGCAGGTTGTAGTCCGAACCGACCGCCACCAAGATGATGAACGTCAGCGGCAATATCAGCCAATGCAAAGGCAGGCCGATCAGATGCTGCCACACGAGGATGGAAAGCCCGAACGCGCCGGCGTAAGAGAAGGCCACCGTGAGGGGAATGACCAAGGCGGCCATCAGACTTCGCGTCAGGAACAACATGATCAAGAAGATCAGCACGAAGGCGGCGATCGCCACGATCAGCAGATCGGACGCGGCGTATTGCTTGATGTCCTTGTTGGTTGCTCCGGAACCGCCGATATAAACCTTCGAGCCGGCCAGCGAGGTCTCTTTGAGCGCCACCGTTATTGCGGTGGGGAACTGTTCGACGTGCTGCACACCTTCGGGCCCGTTGGCGTCTCCCTCGTGCGTGACGATGATTCGGGCAGCCTTGCCGTCGGGCGACATCAATAGCTGCATACCGGTTTTGACGTCGTCGTTGTCGAAACCCTCGTGGGGGATGTAGAAGAAGTCATCGCTGCGGGCCTGGTCGAAGTCGAGCCCCACATTGATCTGGTCGTCGAATGTCTGGTCGGTCTGGGTGGACTGCAGCGACGACTGACCGTAGGTGCTGACCAGAAGACTGGCCAACGCCTCCGAGTCGTCGGCGGTGAGCTTCAGCTGCGTGATGATTTGCGGCAACGTCTTGTCGATGACCTCGAGCGAGGCTACGGCGTCCTTGATGTCGTCGGCCATCTTGTCGAGGCCGTCGATCGACTCGAACAGCGACCTGAATGCGTAACAGACGGGAATGTCGAAACAGTGCTTCTCCCAATAGAAATAGCTGCGCATCGGCCGGAAGAAGTCTTCGAGGTTCGCAAGGTTTGACCTCAACTCGTCGGTGACCTGTTGCATGTCCTCCATCGTGAGGACCGTCTTGTGCATCTCGTCCGACATCGTCTGGAAGAAGGTGATCTCCTTGCGCAAGACCGCGACGGTGTGCGTCGTAATCTCGTCCTGCTCTTGAGTATTCGAGTTTTGTTGCTGGGTGAACGGGAGTTGTTGGCCGCTGCCGCTGCCCTGCGTGGTGAACAAATAGGGAATCGTGGCGTGCTCCAACGCTCGTCCCATGGGCCTGGTGATGCTTTGCACCATCGCGACGCCGGGCAGGCGTTCAAGAGCCTTGGCCGCGCGGTCCAACGATATGAAGTCGGCCGAATTACGGAGGTCATGATCCGACTCGATCATCAGCAGCTCGGAAAACAGCTTGCTCTTCGGGAAGTGCCGATCCGCCGCCTGGAAACCAAGATTGGCCGGGGAATCATGCGGCTGGTACTGGCGGTCGTCGTAGTTCTGCCGGTACGTCGGCACGAAGACCGCCCCGAGCATCACGGCGGCGGTGCTGGCCGCCAGGATCGGCACCGGCCAGCGGACCACGCTCGTCCCGATCCGCCGATACCCATGCGCCTTGGCCTTGCTTCTCGGGTCGAAGAGCCCAAAAAGGCTGCCCACGGTCAAGAAGGCCGGGCCGAGCGTCAGCGCCGCCGCGATCGTGAACAGCATGCTGATCGCCACCGCGGGCCCCATCGTGTGGAAGTAGTTGAGCCGCGCGAAAGTGAGGCAGTAGCACGCCCCCGCGATCGTCAGCCCTGAGCCGAGAATGACGGGCGTGACGCTCTTATAGGCGGTGTAGAACGCCTGCTCCCTGCCCTCGCCGTCGTGTCGCGCCTCGTGATAGCGGCCCATCAAGAAGATGCCGTAGTCCGTCCCCGCTCCAGGGTCAGCGCGACGACGATGTTCACGGCGAACGACGACAGCTCGATGTACCGAGATGCCCGAGGGTGGCGATAACCCCTTTCGCGACCAGCATTTCGAACAGGACCCCGGCCAACGGCACGAACAGGATGACGACGGAGCGGTACACCAGCAGCAGCATCGCGATGATCAGAAAGATCGTCACGATCGTGATGTTGTTCAGACTGGAATTCGCAATGCCGACCGTGTCCGAAGCGAGCGGCGCCGCGCCGCTGACGTAAACCTTGAGTCCGGGCGGCGGTGGGTCCTTCGCGACGATATCCCGAACGGCCGCAACGGATTCATTCGATTGCATCTGGCCGATATCGCCGGCGAGACGCAACAGCACGTAGGCGCACTTGCCGTCGAGGCTCTGCGCGCCGGCCGCGGTGATCGGCTTGCCCCACAGGTCCATCGCGTATTGCACATGCTTGGGGTCCTGCTTGAACCGGCGCATCAAATCGTTGTAGTACTGATGATCCGGGTCGCCCAGCGGCCGGTTGGCTTCCAGCACAATCATGGCCAAGCTGGTCGAATTCGACTCCTGGAACTTCGCGCCGATGGACAACAGTGCGCGCTGCGACGGCGCGTAGTGCGGGACCAGTGGTCCGCGAGCTCTTCGGCGACCCGCTCAACCTGCGGCATGAAGGTGTTCGTCGACACGGCCAGCAGGGCCCAGAAAGCGATGATCGGTATCGCGAAGATGCGGACCATTCGGGGGATGAAGGGTCGCTTCACCGGGGGCGGCGACCGATGCTCGCTCATGCGGACTTCACCAGGCAGAAGACGTGAGCGTCCTGATGCGCATCGGACTGTTCGGCGCGGACGACGCCATTCACCCGCAGCCGGCAGCCGACTTGGCCACCGTGAACCTGCGCCGAGATGCTGCCGGACACCACGGTGAGTGTGGTCGACTCCGTGTGCGACCACGGCAACGTCGTCAGATCAACCCGATGCGGATGTCCGTTGACGTCCACCCAGACGAGCATCCCGCCTTCCCCGACGGAGCCGAACAACTCATACGTGACCCGTTTGATGCTGAACTCCGGCGGGGCCGCGGGCTGATTGACGGTGATCACGGGTGGGGGATCGGAGAATTCGTGCACCTTCCACATCGCCACCCCGCCGACAGTGAGCGCGACGACGGCAACCATAGGCATCCAGACGCGCGCCAAGACGGTCCTGCCGACCGAACGAGGGCTCACTCGATCACCTTCGAACTCCGGTTCAGGCCTTGCGCGCCCATTCAACCCTCGCCCTCACGCCACCCGGATAGTAGACGATCATGTACCTAATGCGATGACTGATCGTCAAGAGTAGCGGCTTTTCGCGAAAACGAGAACACAATGACCACGGACGTTGCCATCCGCCGCATCTCCCGGCAACAGCACAAGTGGCGCCAGCGCGGATTGGCTTTGCTGATGTCGTGATCGGAGTTGCGAACGGCGACGTTATGTCGATTTAGCTCACGGCCTCGCCGTAGCTCAAGGCAGCTGCCGCAGGCGCCTTTTCAGCCTCACGCTGCGGAGAATCTGAGTCGTGAAGTTCATCGAGGCGAGCATCGGAACACCCCGAGGAATGTCCGCTCCGACGGCGTCGCCCCATGCAAATGGTAAAGGCTGCCGAACACGTAGAAGCACCCCGTCATGAATAGTGCGCCGGGGATGCAGAACGCCATCGGGGAGCTACGGACAGCAATGATTTGCTTCGCATACTCCCGCTCATCCGGCGACATGGGTTCGCGTTTACGCACCTTTTGAGTGACCGTTCTGGCGCTTCCGATTTCGTCGCTGATCGCTGTGGGCGCTAAGTCCCCCAGGCGCTTGACGTAGACGGCGGCAAGGACGGCGAATATCAGCGCGCACACCAGGGCAACGATGGTCAGCAGTCCATACAGTCCCTGCGCCATCGCTCGCTCCTTCGCTTTTTCTGCTCTGCCCATTGTGGACGCGATCGACCACTAGCGTAAGCCCGGGCCGGTGCCGCGGGAATCCCGCTGCCAGCGTTCGGTCAGGCGCGGGTAACGGTTCGGGCTCGTTTCGGTTATGCCGCCGCACGTCGGGCGCTGTCGTGGATCGCGCGGTTTAACAATGCGGGACATGACGCAATCGCGGGAGTCCGACGATGGCGCGTGAGATTTCGCGGCAGACGTTTCTGCGCGGGGCCGCCGGGGCGCTGGCGGCCGGCGCGGTGTTCGGCACCAGCCGGCTCGGTTCCGCGCCGGCTAGCGCCGCGCCGAATGCCACTGGCTGGGAAGGTCTTTCGTCCGCCCTCGGTGGCAAACTACTGCTCCCCGACAGCGCGCAATTCGGCGCAGCCAAGCAGGTCTTCAACACCAACTACAACGGCTTGACCCCGGCCGCGATCGTCACTCCCACCTCGGCGGCCGACGTGCAAAAGGCGATGGCCTTCGCCGCGGGCCAATCACCTCAAAGTCGCTCCCCGTAGCGGCGGGCACTCTTACATCGGTGCGTCAACGGCGAACGGCGCCATGGTGTTTTGACCTGCGCCAGCTGCCCGGGGGTGCCAATTACGACGCCGCCACCGGGCAAGTCACGGTGACACCGGCGACGACGCTGTACTCGATGCACGAGACGCTGGCCGGCGCCGGCCGAGGCGTCCCGACGGGTACCTGCCCGTCGGTGGGCGCCGCGGGACACGCCCTGGGCGGCGGGATGGGCGCGGATTCCCGGCATGCCGGCCTGCTCTGCGACCAGTTGACGTCGGCGCAGGTGGTGCTGCCCGGCGGTCAGGCCGTCACCGCGTCCGCCAACAGCAACCCCGACCTGTTCTGGGCGCTGCGCGGTGGCGGGGGTGGCAACTTCGGGGTGACCACCTCGCTGACCTTCAACACGTTCCCGACCCGCGACCTCGACGCCGTCAACCTCGATTTCCCGGCGCAGGCGTTCGCGCAGGTGCTCGTCGGCTGGGCCAACTGGCTGCGCACCGCCGACCGAAACAGCTGGGCGCTGGCGGACAGCACCACCGACGGATTCGGCACCCACTGCCGCATTCTCGCGACCTGCCCGGCCGGGTCCGGTCCCAGCGTGGCGAACGCGATCGTCGCCGCCGTCGGCCTGCAACCGTCCGGGACCGACACCCACACGTTCAACCGCATGGACATGGTCAGATATCTGGCCGTCAACAACCTGAACCCGCAGCCGCTCGGCTATGTCGGCGGGTCGGATGTATTTCAGAGCCTCACCCCGGCCGCCGCTCAGGGAATTGCCGCCGCGGTCAACGCTTTTCCGCGCGGTGCAGGCCGCATGCTGGCCATCATGCACGCCCTCGACGGTGCGCTGGCCACCGTCGCCCCGGGTGCCACCGCGTATCCGTGGCGTCAGCAGGCGGCGCTGGTGCAGTGGTACGTCGAGACCGGCGACCCGGCCGCGGCGACCAACTGGCTGAGCACCGCACACCAAGCGGTGCGGCCGTATTCGGTCGGCGGCTACGTCAACTACATCGAGGCCAACCAGCCGCGGCGCGCTACTTCGGCCAAAACCTGTCCCGGCTGTCGGCCGTGCGACAGAAGTTCGACCCGGGCCGGGTCATGTTCTCCGGGCTGAACTACTAGCCGCTTCGCGTCGTTCGGCGTTGAGTGTGCGGTGGCGGCCTCGAGTGTGCGTCCAGGTCGGCGTGAGTTCACACTCGACGGCGCCAGCAGCGCATTGACACCTCTCGTTCTTTTTCATAACAATTATCAAAACGTGTATGAAAAGGCGGGAGCGGCGATGGTCGAGCACAAGGTCACCTGTCCGCTGTGCGAGGCGATGTGCGGGCTGCGTGTCCGGGTCAGCGACGGCCGTGTCGACAGCATTCGTGCCAACGACGACGACGTGTGGTCGCGCGGGCACCTCTGTCCAAAGGGCGCCTCGCTGAACCACATTCACACCGACCCCGACCGGTTGCGCCGCCCGCTGGTACGCCGGCCCGACGGTAGCCACGTGGAAGTCTCCTGGGATGACGCCTTCGCCGAGGCCGAACGAGTGCTGCGTCCGGTGCTCGACACCGACGGCGCCAGCGCGCTGACGGTCTATGTCGGAAACCCGGTGGCCCACAACCATGCGCTGGCCACCCATATCGGGGCATTGATCGGGTTTGCCCAGGCGGCCGGCATGCAGGCGTACTACTCGCCGGGCACCGTCGACCAGTGGCCACTCAATGTGGTGGGCACCCTGGTGTTCGGGACGATGTGGAACGCACCGATTCCCGACCTGCCGCGCACCGACCACCTGATGATCCTGGGCGCGAACCCGTCGGCGTCGCAGGGGTCGATGCTGTCCGCGCCCGACATCATGGGGCTGCTGGCCGGCATCGCGGCGCGCGGGCGGGTCGTGGTCGTGGACCCGCGCCGCACGCAAACCGCGCGCCGCGCCAGCGAGTGGGTGCCGATTCAGCCTGGCACCGACGCGCTGCTGCTGTCCGCGATCCTGCGCACACTGCACGAAAACGGTTGGGTGCGCCGTCCCGAGCACCTCCGCGATCGTGTCGTGGGTCTCGACGACGTCATCGCGCTGGCGCGGCCGTTCACCCCCGAGCGGGTCGGACCGGTCACCGGCATCGCCCCGGCGACGATCCGGCGTCTGGCCGAAGAGCTTGCGCGAGCGGACAATCCGGTGCTGTACAGCAGAATCGGTGCCTGCACACAGGAATTCGGTACCCTGGCCACCTGGCTGGTGTTCGTCATCAACACCGCGTTGGGGGCGCTGGACCGCGCGGGCGGGGCGGTATTCCCCAAGCCCCCGGTGTGGTCACCGATGTTCACCAAGCCGCCTGACCAGAATGGCGAGGGCTGGCAGTTCGGCCGCTTCCACAGCCGGGTGCGCGGTGCGCCGGAAGTGCTGGGGCAGTATCCGATTGGCTGTCTGGCCGAGGAGATCGACACCCCAGGACCGGGCCGGCTGCGGGCGCTGATCACCGTCGCGGGCAACCCCGCGGTGTCGGCACCCGGCGCGGGGCGGCTGGCGTCGGCGCTGACCCGGCTCGACGCGATGATCGCGATCGACAACTGGCTCAACGAGACCACCCGGCACGCACACGTGATCCTGCCGGGCCTGTCGCCGCTGGAGCGTTCGCACATCGACGATCTGTATTGGATGTATTCCGTCGCGTCCTGCGTGAAGTGGTCGGACGCCGTCTTCGAGCCCGAGCCCGGGCGGCCCGGCGAGTGGGAACTGCTGACCCGGCTGGGCGGCGCGATGTTCGGCACGCCGGTCGGTGAAGTCGACGTCGCCACACTCGACGACCTGTACGTCGGCGGTCTGATCGCGACCATGTCGGGGCTGCCCGGCAACCCGCTGACCGGTTGTGACGCCGAAGCGGTGCTGCGGGCGCTGCCGGGGCGAGGGCCGGAACGATTGGCGGACTTGGGGATTCGCGTGGGCGCCTGGGGCGATCGGTTCGGCGAGAACCCCGATGGGCTGACGCTGGCCAAAGTGCGCGAACACCCGGACGGCATCCGGTTGGCCGAGCTGGAGGGCGGCCGCCTCGACGAGTCGGTGTCCACCCCGTCGGGCAAGGTCGAGCTGTTCCACTCCCGGCTGGCCGATGACGTTCCCCGGCTCGCGGCGCGGCTGGAACGACCCACGCCGGCAATGGTTCTGGTCAGCCGCCGGCACCTGCGGTCGAATAATTCGTGGCTGCACAACGTCCCGACGCTGATGCGTGGCCGGGATCGCTGCACACTGCTGATCCATCCCGACGACGCGGCGCGTATCGGGCTGGCCGACGGTCAGCCGGCGCGGGTGAGCACGTCGGAGGGCGCGGTGACCGTCGCGGCCGAAGTCAGTGACGAGATGATGCCGGGCGTGGTGTCGCTGCCGCACGGCTGGGGTCACGGCCTGCACGGGACCCAGCTCGCCACCGCCAACGCCCATCCCGGGGTCAACAACAACTTGCTGAACCCGGTCGACGTGATCGACGTCCCGAGCAACACCCACGCCGTCAACGGGGTGCCGTGCCAGGTGCGCCCGGCCGAGGCCGGTGCCGACACCAGCGACGAACGTCTGGCGGCATCGATATGAGATATGACACGCCCCGGCGGGGGCGCCCGCCGAGCATCGACCGCGAGGCCATCGCCGCGGCGGTGCTGGAACTCGGCACCGCGAACGCCACTATGCGACGTGTCGCCGAGCGGCTCGGCGTGAGCCTGCCCGGGCTCTATCACCACGTCAAGAACAAGGACGAGTTGTTGCGCGTCGCGGCCCAATACGCGTTGGTGAGCAATCCGCCGCCCCGGTATGAAGGCCAGCACTGGGCGCAATGGCTGCGCACCTACGCCGCCTACATCCGGACCGCCCTCTCCGCCGAACCCGCCCTGCTGGAGAAGTTCCTCAGCGGGGGAGTCAAGGACGACGGCGAGCTGGAGTACATCGCCCACGCGCTCGAGGCGTTGCGCGCTCAAGGTCTCGAGCCCGACCAGGCGATGTCGGTGTGGGCGGCGGTCACCGCGCTGGCGATGGGCACGGTCACCGAAAGCCGCCGCGAGCGCATTCACGCCGAGCGAGGTCAGCCCTGGTTGGCGCGGATCTTCGGCCTGACCGCCCGCAGCACGCCGGAGGCCTATCCGACCTTGCGTGCTATCGCCGCGTCGCACTACGACCCATTCGGTGACGCGTCATTCGACGAGCGAATCACCCTGCTGCTCAACGGAGTCGCCGCGCAATACGGGTTATCCGGCCCGTCGTAATCGAGCGTGCGGTGGCGGTGTCGCGGGTGCGGTGGCGGCGGCGACACGCCGGGACGCCCCGGCGCGGGTGCACACCGAAAGCCGTCTGTGCACACGCGATGTCCACATTAGCCAGCACCCGCCCGGAGGCCGGGTTCACGAGCCGGCCGGCGTGAGCCTGCGACGCCGCCGCTTCGTCTGGCCACCGCCCTGCGGCATCGGCAAGGATGGACTCCCGGGGGCGCCTCGTCCGATAGCCCGCCGTGTGGCGGGGCGGTCGGCGGGGAACGACATAAAAACCCTCCGCGGACTGCGCTGTGTCCGGGATCACCTGGGTTCCTTAGAGGGGGCTTGGTAGCAACGGCGCAGGGAGAGAGGATAGGGTAACCAAAAAAATTAGGGCAGCCTGTGCTAATTCAGGGAGGTTTCGTGGTGCGTGCCCCCGCGGGCTCGGAGAACATCCGTGCGGAGGTAGCCGAACTGGTCGGCATCGGTGTTGGCGCTGTTCAGCCAGCTGACAACCTGACGTGTCAGGGCTTGGGCTCCGTCCGGATGTTGTCGCTGGCCGCCCGGTCAGGGCTAGTAGCCGCAGGCTCCCACGCTGCCGCCGCCCGCGGGGCGGCCGTCAGTAGCAACGTCGCCGAGGCCTTCAGTGAGCACAATGACATTCCGTGATCTGATCAGCATGCCGTCCACCTTCCCGTCCTGGATCAAGCTGGTGCCGGGCCGCAGCGAGAAATCGACCGTGGGCGCCACGGTGGTGTTTCCGCACGCAGGGGCGGCCGCCGCGAGCTACCGGGTGCTGGCCGCCGCGCTGGCCGCGGGTGGCGACACGTACATCGTGCAGTACCCGCAGCGCGCCGACCGGCTCGCCGAGCCGGCCCACGAGACCGTGCACGACCTTGCCCTCGGGCTCTTTGAGGCCGCGCCTTGGCGCAGCGTCGCACCCTTGCGGTTGTTCGGGCACAGCATGGGCGCCGTCGTGGCGTTCGAGTTTGCCCGGGTGGCCGAAGAGCGCGACGTCGACGTGCAGAAGCTGTGGGCTTCCGCGGGTCCGCCGCCGTGCGTCGTCGCCGAAATGCCCGAGCTGCCGACCAGTGACGACGAGGTGCTGGCCGAACTCGCCGACCTGGGCGGCACCGATCCCGAGCTGCTCGCCGACGAGGAATTCTCCGAGCTGCTGACCACCGCGATGCGCACCGATTACCAGGCCTTCAACCGCTACGACCCCAGTCCCGACATCCGCATCGGCACCGACATCCACGTCCTGGGTGGCCGTGACGATCACCGCATCGCGATCGATGTGCTGCGGCGGTGGGAGCGGCACACCGCCGGGTCGTTCGAGCTGTCGCTGTACGACGGCGGGCACTTCTACGTCTACGACCACGTCGACGCGATTGCTGCACAGGTGAACGCCGATGTCTGACCGCGGGCTCGAAACCATCGATATCGACCCGGTCGTGATCGTCGGGATGGCCGTCGAAGCACCCGGCGGCATCGACACCGCCGATAGCTACTGGGACCTGCTGGCGCACGGTCGCGAGGCGCTGGGCCCCTTTCCGGCCGACCGCGGCTGGGCGGTCGCCGACCTGCTCGCCGGATCGCGCCGCAGTGGATTCAAACAGATCCACGACCGCGGTGGATTCCTCAGTGGGGCAGCCACATTCGATCCGGAATTCTTCGGCATCTCGCCACGCGAGGCGATCGCGATGGACCCCCAGCAGCGGGTGACGCTGCGGGTGTCCTGGCGCGCGCTGGAGAACAGCGGCATCAATCCCGACGACCTCGCCGGCCACGACGTGGGGTGCTTTGTCGGCGCGTCGATGACCGGCTACGGGCCCGAGATGGCCGAGTTCTCCCGGCACAGCGGCCATCTGCTCGCCGGGACGGCGCTGAGCGTGATCTCGGGCCGGTTCGCGTACACGCTGGGCCTGACCGGTCCCGCGCTCACCCTCGACTCCTCGTGCGCGTCGGCGCTGGTGGCCTTCCATGTCGCGGTGCGTGCCTTGCGGGACGGCGATTGCGACCTGGCGGTGGCCGGTGGGGTCAACGTGTTGGGCTCGCCCGGTTTCTTCGTCGAGTTCTCCAAGCAACATGCGCTTTCCGACGACGGCTACTGCCGTCCGTACAGCGCGCAGGCCAGCGGAACGGTGTGGGCCGAGGGATCGGCAATGTTTGTGCTGCAACGCAAATCGGCGGCGCTGCGGGCCGGCCGGCAGATCGTCGCCGAGGTCCGCGCCACGGCCGTCAACCAGGACGGCCGCAGCGCCGGCCTGTCCGCCCCCAGCGAGGATGCGCAGGTTCGGCTGTTCCGCCGCGCGATCACCCAAGCCGGGATCAAGCCCGAGGAGGTCGGGATGATCGAGGGGCACGGTACCGGTACCCGGCTCGGCGACCGCACCGAATTGCGTTCGCTGGCCGAAACATACGGCGACACCGAACCCGGCGCCGGAGCGCTGCTGGGTTCGGTGAAATCCAACGTCGGCCACTCGTTGGCCGCCGCCGGTGCTCTTGGCCTGGCCAAGGTTCTCGTCTCGGCCGAACACGGCGCCATCCCCGCCACCCTGCACGCCAACGAAGCCAGCCCCGAAATCGACTGGGAAGGACAAGGTTTGCGTCTGGCGCAGACTCTGACGCCGTGGCCGGCGATCGCCGGACAGCGCACCGCGGTGGCGTCGGCATTCGGGATCGCGGGCACCAACGCACATCTGATCGTCTCGATGCCCGAGGTGGCGTAGTGCTCGATCGTGTGTTGCCCGATGGTCGTGTGCCGGTGCTGTTCAGCTCGCACGACAGGGAGCTGATTCGCCGGGATGCGGCGGCCATCCTCGACTACCTGGACCGCAGCGGGAACGCCGCACCGGATGTGGCCGCGGCGATCGCGTCGACCCTGCTGCGGCTGCGGCGGGTGCGCCGTCACCGCGCGGTGCTGCGCGCGGCGGACCGCACCGAACTCCTCGACGGCCTGTCCGCGCTCGCCGGCGACGAAGAGCACCCCCTGATCACCTGGTCCGCGAAGAGCTCGGCGCCGCGGATCGCGTTCGTTCTTCCCGGCCAGGGCAATCAATGGCAGGGGATGGGCGCCGACGCCTACCGGCGGCTGCCGGCCTATCGGGAGACCGCGGACGAGTGCGGGGCGGCGTTCGTCGCTGCCGGGCTGCCCTCACCGCTGCCGTACCTGACCGACGAGCTGGAGCAGAACTGGTCGCGGACCCAGATTCAGGGAGCGCAGTTCACGCATGCGGTCAGCCTGGCCACGGCGTGGCGTAACCACGGGGTGGTTCCCGAGGTCACCATCGGGCACAGCCTCGGCGAGGTGGCGGCGGCGTATGTGGCCGCCACCATCACGCTGCCGGACGCGGTCAGGCTGGTCGGTGCGCGCGCGACCGTCGTCGACCGGCTGACCGGACGGTACGCGATGGTGGTGCTCGGAGTCGGCGTCGAAGAGGCGGAGTCCCTGCTGGCCGATGCGCCGGGGTGGCTGGAAGTGTCGGCGGTCAACGGGCCGTCGTCGACCGTGGTGTCCGGTGACCGCGACGCGGTCGCCGCCGCGGTGCAACTGGCCGGACGCCGGGGCATCTTCAATCACCAACTGTCCGTGGACTATCCGGGTCATACCAGCGCGCTGCGGCCATTGCGTACGCCGCTGATCGAGCTGGTTCCCGATTCGGCCTTCCGGACCGGGGTCGCGCGGTTCGTCGGCTCCACGTTCGGCACCGAGGTGGACGGCGACGTCGACTTCTCCGAGTATTGGTATGAGAACCTCTGTGGCACCGTGCGATTCGACCGCGCCGTGCGGCATGCGCAGAAACTCGGGGTCGACACGTTCGTCGAGCTGTCCGCTCACCCCTCGCTGCTGTATCCGCTCGCCGACATCGTCGACGAGGACTCGGCCGTGATCGTCGGATCGGGGCATCGCGACAAATCCATCACTGACTCGCTGTCGGCGAACATCGCCGCCGTCGCGACCGCCGACCCGACCAGCCCGTGGGCCCACGCGATCCCGAACGGGATCCAGCCGCCGCTGGCGCGGTTCCCGAATGCGCCGATGCGGGCGGTGCATCTGTGGGCGACACCGGAACCGCTGACCGACACGGTCGCGGCGCCCGCGCTCACCGCCGCCGTCGAGGACTGGCAGCAGGTCACGTCGCCGACCACCTCCGGGGCAACCGGTTGTGCCATCGGGGTTTTCGGCGAGGCCGCGGCGGGCGCGCTGACCCGGCAACTGATCGACGCCGTCGCCGCGCACGACGGATGCCAGGCGGTGCCGCTGCACGACGCCGAAGTCGTCGTGGTCATCGCCCCGGAACTCGACCAGCTGGATGCGGCGGCGGCGATCGAGCAGATCGCCGGCCGGGCCGACGCGGGCCTACCCGACTATGCCGCGGTCATCGGACCCCGATGCCGCGCCGTCTGGTTGCTCACCGTCGGCGCCGAGCAGGTCGATCGCGATGAACCGGACGTCTCACCCGCACAGGCCGCCCTGGCCGCGATGCACCGCAGCGTCGGTTTCGAATTCCCGGACCAGACCTTCGGGCACCTGGACCTGCCCGGCCGCGACGTCGACGCCCCGATCGCTTTCGCGGCCGTCGACGTGCTGATCGGTGACGGAGCCGAGATCGCGCTGCGGGGCACCGAATCGCCCCGGCGCTATGTCCGGACGTTCCGCGAATGCGGCGAATCGGCGACCAGCCGACCGTTGGATGCCGCCGCGCTGGACAACGTGGTGATCACCGGCGGTAGCGGCGCCATCGGCCTGCAGTACGCGCGGTACTGCATCGAGCACGGGGCACGCACGGTTACCCTGCTGAGCCGCAACGGTGTTGACCCCGACGCGTTGGCCCAGCTTTCGGAGAATTCCGACGCGGTGGTGCACGCCCCGCTGTGCGACATCACCGACCCCGTCGCCCTGTCCGCCGTCGCGTTCGAATATGCCGGCTCCGGTGCGTCATTGCTGATCCACACCGCCGGCATCGCCAAAGCGGTGGTGCGTGAGGATCTCACCGGTACGGATGTGGCCGAGGTATGCGACGCGAAGGTGCGCGGATTGGTCGCGCTGGCCGAAGCCTGGCCGACGCAGCCCGATTGCCGGATTCTGGCTTGCTCGTCCGTGTTTGGCGTCTGGGGCGGCTACCACCACGCGGCGTACGCGGCCTCCAACCGGATGCTCGACGTGCTGGCCGCCCAGCTGCGGGCCCGCGGCCGGGATTGCGTGGCGGTCCGGTGGGGCCTGTGGCAGGCGGCCGGCGTGGTGGCGGCCAACGAGATCACCCGCACCGAGCGTTCCGGTCTGATAGCGATGGACCCCGAACTGGCGATCGAAGCCAGCCTGTACGGTTACGACGGCGATCCCCTGATTTTCGACGCGGACTTCGACAGGCTCGCGGTTTTCTTCGAAAGCCAGGGAATGCCAATGCCGTTCAGCGGCCCGGGTAGCAGCGAAAGCTCCGAGCGTGACAACGGCTCCGCTGCCAAACCGCTCGCCGACGTGGTGCGTGCCGAACTGGCCGCGACATTGCACTTGGGTGATTCGTCTTCGATTGACCCGAGTGCCTCCCTGATCGACCTTGGTGTGGACTCGTTGCTCGCGCTCGATCTGCGCAAACGGCTACGCCGGACGGTGGGGAGCTCGGTTCCGGTGGCCCGCATGCTCGGCGGCATCACCGTGCACGAATTGATCAATGCGTTGAGCGCGGGCTCAACCGGCGGGCCGAAGGCGCCGCCGAGGTTGGAAGCCGGCGCCGCTCCGATCGGGGCGCAACACACGACGCTCGCGATGCTAGAAAGGTTGGACTCCTAGCGTGACTGATATCTCCAATGCCAGCGCTCAGCTCGACGAAAAGCGCCTGGAATTGTTGCGCCGCAAGATCGCCGAGCGCGGCCTGGCCAGGCCTGAGGCCGCGGGTGCGGTGTCGACCGTCGACGAGCCGCGCATGTCCGGTGGTCAGCACCGGATGTGGTTCGTGCAGTCGGTCGACCCCGACAGCGCGCTGCTGAATGTCTGTGTCTCGTACCGCGTTACCGGCACCGTCGACGTGGCCCGGCTGGGAGACGCGGTCAATGCCGTGGCCGCACGCCACCCGGTGCTGCACACCACCTACGAGACCGACACGGACGGCGTGCCGTATCCGGTGATCCGCGAGGACCTACGGCCGGACTGGGCCGAGCATGACTTGTCGGCACTGACTGATCAGTCGCGGCGGCTGCGGCTGGACGTGCTGGCGCAGCGGGACTTCTGCCGACCCTTCGACCTGGCCAAGGATTCGCCGCTGCGGGTCACCGTGGCGCGCTTGGCGGCTGACGAATTGATGCTGCTGTTCACCGCTCACCACATCGCGTGGGACGACGGGTCGTGGGCGCCCTTCTTCGCCGATCTGACGCGCGCGTACTCCGACCCGGACGGGTTCGCCGCCGCTCCGTCGGCGCCGACCCCCGCCGTCGAGCCGGCATTCACCGACGCCCCCAGTCACCAGGAGGACGCGGAGTACTGGCGGCCGCTGATCACCAATCTGCCGGAGCCACTTGAGCTTCCGGGCCCCAACGGCTCGGTGGTGCCGAGCACCTGGCGCGCACAGCGCACCACGACGCGGTTGTCGTCCGACATTGTCGATCGGGTAGCGGCACTGGCCCGGGAAACCGGCGCCACGCCCTACATGGTGTTGATGTCCGCCTTCGCCGCACTGGTCCAGCGCTACACGCAGTCGAGCGACTTCCTGGTCGCGGTCCCGGTGCTGAATCGCGGCGTCGGAACCGAGGACGCCATCGGCTACTACGGCAACACCGTGGTGATTCGGCTACAGCCGCACTCCCACCAGACGTTCCGGGAGCTGCTGACCCAAACCCGGGACAGCGCCGTGGGCGCCTTCGCGCATGCACGCGCCGACCTGGATTGGTTGGTGCGCGAATCCAATCCCGATCGCCGCCACGGCGCGGACCGGATGACCCGGGTGAGCTTTGGGCAGCGCGACGCCGACGGCCCCGGCTTCTGCCCGCCGGGTGTGCAGTGCGCGCGCGCCGAGCTGCGCGGTCACTTCAACCAGCTGCCACTGAGTTTCATGGTCGAGCTGGAGCGCTCGGCGAACGGCGGCGGGCTGGTCGAGGCCGAGTATCTGGTCGAGGTGCTGGATCGCCCGTTGGTGGAGCAGCTGCTGCGGCACTATGTCGTCTTGCTGGACAGCGCGCTGGGCGACCCCGACGCGAAGCTGTCCGCGTGCGCGCTGATGAGCGGCGAAGACGCCGAGTGGCTGCGGCAAATGTCGACGGGCGAGGAGTTCACCACCCCGGCGGCCACGTTGCCGGAGCTGGTCGGTC
Source organism: Unio delphinus (assembly GCA_029339505.1). NCBI lineage: Eukaryota > Metazoa > Mollusca > Bivalvia > Unionida > Unionidae > Unio > Unio delphinus. Next base: position 72,673 of record JAQISU010000508.1, read on the forward strand.
GGCGCGCGGCGCAATCGCCCGACGCCGTCGCCGTCGGCTACGAGGGCCGCAACTACACCTACCGGGAGATCGACGAGGAGTCGAACCGGGTGGCGCACTGGCTCATCGAGCAAGGTATCGGCACCGAGGACCGGGTGGCGCTGCTGCTGGACAAGTCGCCCGAACTCGTCATCACGGCGCTCGGCATCCTCAAAGCGGGCGCGGTGTACATGCCGGTGGACCCCACCTACCCGCAGGATCGAATCGCGTTCATCCTGAGCGATGCGGACGCCAAACTGGTTCTGCGCGAAGCGGTTACCGGCCTATCGAACTACCCGGTCACCGCGCCCGAGTTGATTCGCCCGCTAAGCCCGCACAACACCGCCTACCTGATCTACACGTCGGGTTCGACCGGGCTGCCCAAGGGTGTTCCGGTGCCGCACGCGCCGATCGCCGAGTACTTCGTCTGGTTCGGCGACGAATACCAGATCGATGCGACGGAATCGCTGCTGCAGGTCGCATCGCCGAGCTTCGACGTATCGATGGGCGAGATCTTCGGCACGCTGATCATGGGCGCCCGGCTGGTCATTCCGCGCCCGGACGGGTTGCGCGACATCGGGTACCTGACCGATCTGCTCGGTCGCGAAGGCATCACCTCGATGCACTTCGTGCCGTCGCTGCTGGGACTGTTTCTGTCGCTACCCGGCGTCAACCAGTGGCGCACGCTGCGGCGCGTCCCGATCGGCGGGGAGGCCCTGCCCGGCGAGATCGCCGACAAGTTCCACGCCACCTTCGATGCGCTGCTGTACAACTTCTACGGACCGACCGAGACCGTGGTCAACTGCACCAGCTACCCGGTGCAGGGCACGCAGGGCACCCGGATCGTGCCGATCGGTAAGCCCAAGATCAACACCCAGGTGTATCTGCTCGACGACGCGCTACAACCAGTTCCGGTCGGTGTGATCGGCGAAATCTACATCGCCGGAACACATGTCGCGCAGGGCTACCATCGTCGCCCGGGGCTCACATCCGAGCGGTTCGTCGCCGACCCGTTCACCGCGGGCGGGCGCATGTACCGCTCGGGCGACCTGGCCCGGCGCAACGCCGACGGAGATATCGAGTTCGTCGGCCGCGCCGACGAGCAGGTGAAGATCCGCGGCTTCCGCATCGAGCTCGGCGAGATCGCCGCCGCCATCTCGGTCGACCCCAGCGTCGGACAAGCCGTGGTGCTGGCCGTCGACCTGCCGCGGCTGGGTAAGAGCCTGGTCGGTTACGTGACCCCGGCACCGGACTGCGGCACCGAATCCGTTGACGTCGAACGTATTCGCGCCCGGGTGGCCGCGGCGCTGCCGGACTACATGACGCCGGCCGGCTACGTGGTGCTCGACGAGATCCCGATCACCGCACACCAGAAGATCGACCGGTCCGCGTTGCCGCAACCCGAGATCGCGGCCAACGCCGAATACCGCGAGCCGACGACGGCGACCGAACGTCGTATCGCCGCACTGTTTTCCACCCTGCTCGGCCACGACCGGGTGGGTGTCGACGACTCGTTCTTCGATTTGGGCGGCCACTCACTGGTGGCGACCAGACTGGTCACCGCGATCCGCTCGGATTGCGCTGTGGAGCTGGGCATCCGCGACATCTTCGAGCTGGGGACGGTGGGCCGGCTGGCCGAACGGGTCGACCAGCTGGGGTCCGATGCACTCGTCGAGTCGCGCCCGAAGCTGATCGCGACCGCTCACGACGAGCCGCTGCCGCTCTCGGCGTCACAGTTGCGCAGCTGGTTCGCGTACCGCATCGACGGTCCCAACTGGGTCAACAACATTCCGTTCGCCGCGAAGCTGAGCGGGCCGTGGGATATCGAGGCGCTGATCGCCGCCATCGGCGACGTCGTCGCCCGTCACGAAATCCTGCGCACCAGCTACGTCGAAATAGACGGCGTGCCCTACCAAGTGGTCAATCCGGCCGGCGACCTGCCGGTCCGCCGCGGGTCGTTCGACGGTCTCACCCAGGACAGCGAGGCCTGGCTCACCGAACAGCTCGACGTCGAGCGCCAGCACTGCTTCGAGCTCGACAGCGAGCGGCCGATCCGGATCGCCTTGCTGCGCACCGGCATTGACACGCGCGAACACGTGATGTCGTTCGTGGTCCATCACATCGCCTCCGACCACTGGTCGGCGGGCGTGCTGTTCTCCGATGTGTTCACCGCGTACCGGGCGCGGCGGGCCGGGGAGGTTCCGTCGTGGGCACCGCTGCGGGTGCAGTACGCCGACTACGCGGCGTGGCAGGGCGCGTTCCTGGGTGACTCGAGCGGTCAGGAGTCCGCAGTCGCCGGCGAGCAGCGGGAGTACTGGACCCATCAGCTGGCCGGAATGCCGGAGGACACCGGGCTGCGGCCGGACTTCGCCCGCCAGCCGGTGCCCAGCGGCGCGGGTGAATCCGTCGACTTCCGGATCGACTCGGCCACCCGCGGCAAGCTCGCCGAGTTGTGCCGCGAGCTGGGCATCACCGAATTCATGCTGCTGCAAACGGCCGTCGCCGTGGTGCTGCACAAGGCCGGTGGCGGCACCGACATTCCGTTGGGCACCCCGGTTGCCGGGCGTACCGAAGCCGAATTAGACCAACTTATCGGCTTTTTCGTCAACATCCTGGTCCTGCGCAACGACCTCGACGGCAACCCGACGCTGCGCGAGGTGCTGGCCCGGGCGCGTGAGACCGCACTGGCCGCCTACGCCCACCAGGATCTGCCGTTCGACCGCGTGGTCGACAGCGTCAGCCCGGTGCGGTCGCTGTCGCGCAACCCGTTGTTCCAGGTCGTGGTGCACGTGCGAGACCACCTGCCCGCCATCCGGGTCATCGATGCGGGCAGCGATGGCGGGGACACGGTGTGCACCACGCTGGACCCCGTGTTCGACATGGCGCACGCCGACCTCAGCGTCAACTTCCTGGGCATCGCCGACGCCACCGACGGCGCCGGATACAACTGCAACCTCATCTACCGCACCGAGCTGTACAGCCGGTCCACGATCGAACGGTTGGCCGGCTGGCTGGCCCGGATCATCACCGAGTTCGCCAACAACGTCGACCAGACGCTGCGTGACGTCGCGGTGATCGACGACGACGAGCAGCGCCGCATCGTCGACGAGTGGAGCCGCGGTGCCCGGGCGCCGCACGACCGGCCGCGGACCATTCCGGAATTGCTGGCTCCCAGCCGGGATTGGGGTGCCGACCGGATCGCGGTGCGCTGCGGTGACGGGCAGCTCGATTACCCCGCGCTGCACCGCCGTTCGGACAATTTGGCGGTGCTGCTTGCCGAACACGGAGTGACCCCGGGGTCACTGGTCGGACTCTCGACGCGGCGGGGCATCGACATGGTGGTGGCGCTGGTGGCCATCATGAAAGCCGGTGCCGGTTACTTCCCGATCGACCCGGGCTATCCGCTGGCGCGCAAGCAATTCATGCTCGACGACGTGGTGCCACCGGTGGTGTTGGCGACGGCCGAGGCCGCAGACAGCACGCCGGAAGTTGCTGGGGTCACGGTGATTTCGCTGGACGATCCGCAGGTGCGCGCGGCGGTAGACCGGGCTGACTCGCCGGCGCGGGAGCTCCCCTCGCCGCATCCCGACGACCCGATGTATTTGGTGTTCACCTCCGGCTCCACCGGTAAGCCGAAGGGCGCGGTGGGCACGCATCGGTCGATGTCGGCCCGGCTGGATTGGCAGTTGCGGCATTATCCGCCGTGCGCCAACGACATTCGCCTGGCGCAGGCCTCGATCACCTTCCTCGAGGGCGGCATGGAGATGCTGGCCGGCCTGGCGGCGGGGGCCACGATGATCCTTGCCGACGACGCCGAGCACCGGGACGCCGAAGCGCTTGGGGCGCTGATGGACCGGCATTCGGTGGCGCAGGTGACCGCGGTGCCCAGCCTGGTCTCCGCGCTGGTCGACACCCGGCCCGATGTGGTGCGCTCCCTGTCGCGGCTGGTCTGCGGCGGCGAGCCGGTGAGTGCGTCGCTGCTGGAGCGGCTGGTGGCCGCGTGTGCCGACGGCTCGGACATCCAGCTGCTGAACAACATCGGCTCCACCGAGACCTCCGGCGCGGTGTCGCGCGGGCGGCTCGGCCCGCCGACTCCGCTGGTGGGCAGGCCGGTGCCGGGTGGGGATGCCTTCCTGCTCGACGACGGCCTGCGACCGGTGCCGGTCGGTGTGGTCGGCGAACTGTATTACGCCGGCGACCAGCTGGCCCGGGGCTACTGGAAGCGCCCCGCTCTGACCGCAACGCGGTTCGTGGCTAATCCGTATGCGCTGGAACCCGGTTCGCGGCTGTACCGCAGTGGCGACCTGGCCCGGTGGACCGAGGACGGGCAGCTGGAGTTCGCCGGCCGGATCGACCACCAGGTCAACGTGCGTGGTTTCCGGATCGAATTGGGTGAGCTCGAAGCCGCATTGACCGTGGCCGACGGGGTGGCCGCGGCGGCGGCGCGCACCTGGGAGGTGCACGGCGGTCTCTCGCTGGCCGGATATGTTGTGCCGCAACAGCCGATCGTCGACGACGCCGAGAAGGCGGCCTTCGCGGGTGCGGTGCGTGCCGCGATCGCGACGACGCTGCCGGGCTACATGATGCCCTCGTCGCTGACCGTGCTAGACGCGATGCCCAAGACCGACTCGGGCAAGCTGAACCGGCCCGGGCTGCCCAAGCCGGCGGTCAGCACCGGCGGACAGATCGAACCGTCGCGCACCGACACCGAACGGGCACTGGCCAAGGTGTTCGCCGAGCTGCTGTCGACCCGGGAGGTCGGTCGGTTCGACGACTTCTTCGCCCTCGGCGGCGACAGCATCCTCTCGGTGCAGCTGTCGTCGCGGGCCCGCGCGGCCGGCCTGGCGGTCAGCCCGCGGATGGTTTTCGAGCATCCGACGGTGGAACAGCTGGCGGCCGCCCTGGACGCGCTCGGCGACGCGTCGACCGACACCGAACAGGCCGACGCACCGGCGGATACCCGCTTCGAGCCGATGGCCGCGTCCGGACTGTCGGCCGACGATCTGGCCGCCGTGTCGCAGCTGTGGTCGTCGTCGCGCGACGGCACCTCATGACCGCCACCAAAACCGATGTCGCGCCTGACATCGAGGACGTGATGGCGCTGAGCCCCCTGCAAGAGGGCTTGTATTCGCTGAGCGCGCTGACCGAATTCGTCGAAGGCGAAGCGGCCGACGATCCGTACATGATCGGCATGGCCGCGGACATCTCCGGTGTGCTCGACGTCGAGCTGTTGGGTGACTGCGCGTCAAAGTTGTTGGCGAGACACCCGAACCTGCGGGCCAGCTTCTTCAGCCGGGGGATCGCGCGTCCGGTGCAGATCGTGCCGTCTCGGGTCGACTTGCCGTGGCGAGTGGTCCAGGCCGGGCCCGACGATGTCGAGGCGCTGGAGGTGGCCGAACGCCGGCGACCGTTCAATCTGGAACGCGGGCCGGCGATCCGCTTCCTGCTGATCGAATTACCCGGTCCGCGTTGGCGTTTGGTGATCACCGCCCATCACATCGTGATTGACGGTTGGTCGTTGCCGGTGTTCGTCAACGAGCTGATGATCTTGTACGGGGCCGGGGGAGACCCGGCGTTGCCCGTTGCGCCGCGGCCGTACCGGGACTACATCGGATGGTTGGCGAGTCGCGATCCCGAAGCCAGCCAACAGGTTTGGCGCCAACACCTGGCCGACCTGCCCGGCCCCACCAAGCTGGCGGCCTCGCTTGGTTCGGCGGAAGCCGCCGACGGGCAGCCGGCCGGCCTGCCGCGCAGCACCGAGCTGCGGCTGAGTGCCGAAGACGCCGAGCGACTGGTCGAGGGCACCCGTTCGCGCGGCATCACCGTCAACACCCTGATGCAAATGGCCTGGGCGCTGGTGTTGTCCCGGCTGACCGACACCCATGACGTGGTCTTCGGGGTCACCGTCTCCGGCCGCCCGCCCGAACTTGCCGGCGTCGAGACGATGATCGGACTGTTCATCAACACCGTGCCGATGCGGGTGCGGCTCGACCCGGCCGCCGGCGTCGGCGATCAGTGCCGTGCCGTGCAGCGCACCGCCGCGCTGCTGCGTGAGCACGGCTACCTCGGGCATGCCCAGCTGCGCGCGCTGGGCGGGGTCGGCGAGATGTTCGACACCCTGCTGGTCTACGAGAACTTCCCGTTGGACGGCCTGGTCGCCGGTGGCGAATTGACCGCCGGGGCAGCCAAATTCCGGCCGGCCGCATTGCAGAGCCTGTCCCACTTCCCGGTCGCGATCGCCGCCCACCTGGAGGGTCGCGAACTGGTGGTGCTGGTCGAGGTGCTCGATGGCGCGCTGGGGGCCACCACCGCCGAGCTGCTGGGCAACCGAGTGCTGACCACCGCCGAGCGACTGCTGCACGCCTGGGAGTGCCCGCTGCGTGAGGTCAGCGTCCTTTTCGACGACGAGGCGCTGACGGGCGCGGGTGCGACAGCCCCGCCGGCCACCGGCATCCACACCCGGTTCGCCGAGGTCGCGGCGAAAACACCCGACAACGTCGCGGTCAGCTGGGCGGGCGGCACGCTGAGCTACCGCGAGCTCGACGCCCGCGCCAACGCGCTGGCGGCCCGGCTGTCCGAACGTGGAGTCGAGCCCGAAACCCCGGTGGCCATCCGGCTTTTCCGCGGCCCGGAGTACATCGTGGCGATGCTGGCGGTGCTCAAGGCCGGCGGCATGTGCGTGCCGATGGAGCCAGGGCTGCCGCCCGAACGGGTGGAGTCGATTCTGCGCCAAACCGGCGCGTCGATCGTCGTCGACGAGGAACTGCTGGCGGCGACGGAACGGGATGCCGCCGACTTCCAGCCGGTCGAGGTGACGCCGGAGCAGGCCGCCTATGTCGTCTTCACCTCGGGGACGACGGGAGAACCCAAGGGCGTCATAGGAACTCACGCGGCGCTCGGCGCGTATGCCGACGACCATCTGGACAGCGTGTTGCGGCCCGCGGCCGCGCGGCTGGGTCGCCCGCTACGCATCGCACACGCGTGGTCGTTCGCGTTCGACGCCGCCTGGCAGCCCTTGGTCGCGCTGCTCGACGGACACGGCGTGCACGTCGTCGACGAGCGGACCCAGACCGACGCCGAGGCCCTGGTCGCGGCGATCGCCGAGCACGGCGTCGACATGATCGACACCACGCCGTCGATGTTCGCCCAACTCACCGCGTGCGGTTTGCTCAGGACGGTTCCGCTGGCGGTGCTGGCGCTGGGCGGAGAAGCGCTGGGCAAGTCCGCCTGGGCCTTGATCCGCGGCGAGTGCGAGCGGACTGCGCTGCGCGCCTACAACTGTTACGGCCCAACCGAAACCACCGTCGAGGCGGTGGTGGCCGACATCACGGAGTACGACGAGCCGGCGATCGGGCGGCCGACCCGGCACACCCGCGGATATGTGCTGGACTCGGGGCTGCGTCCGGTGCCGGTTGGGGCGACCGGTGAGCTCTACCTGGCCGGCACGCAGTTGGCCCGCGGCTATCTGGGCCGCCCGGGGGAGACCAGTCATCGATTCCTCGCCGATCCGTTCGTCGCCGGTGAGCGGATGTACCGCACCGGCGATCTGGTGCGCCGCGGGCCCGACGGCGCGCTGCAGTACGTGGGGCGCGCCGACGCGCAGGTGAAGATTCGCGGCTACCGGGTGGAACCGGGTGAGATCGCGGCCGCACTCGAATCCCACCCCGCCGTCCAGCACGCCGGTGTCCTGGTGCGGCGTCTGCAAACCGGAGCGCGGCTGACCGCCTACGTGGTGATCGCCCAGGCCGCCGCGCCCAGCCGTCGGCGGCCGCGCTGCGCGGCATGCTCGGTACCCGGTTGCCGCGCTACATGATTCCGCAACGCATCATCACCGTCGACGAAATCCCGCTGACCGCCAACGGCAAGCTGGACGAGGCCGCGCTGAGCGCATTCGACGCGGCCGTGGCCGCCGAAGCCGGGGCCGAGCCGGAAACGCCCACGGAAGTCGCACTGGCCGAACTGCTTTCGGAGCTGCTGCATCAGCCGCGGTCGACGTCGCCGCCGACTTCTTGCAGCTGGGGCTGGACAGCATCATGGCGCTGTCGGTGGTCCAGGCGGCGCGGGCGCGGGGCATCGCGCTGCGCGCCAGGCTCATCCTCGAATGCGCCAACGTCCGGGAACTGGCGGAGGCGATCGACTCCGAAACATCATCTGCTGCAACCGAATTCGAAGACGGCGTCGGGCCGATGCCGGTCTTGCCTAACGGCCGCTGGCTCTACGAATACGGTGAGCCTCGCCGGCTGGCGCAGACCGAAGCTATCCGGCTGCCCGACGATGTCAACCGCGAACAGTTGGATGCCGCGCTGGCCAGCATCATCGCCGGACACGAAGTGCTGCGCAGCCGACTGGACCGCGCCACGATGAGCCTGGTTCCGGCGGAGGCCACCGAGACGCTGATCGACGAGGTGTCGGCGCCCGAGGATCTGCAGGCCGTGGTCCCCGAGCACGTCGCGGCGGCCGTCGACCGTCTCGACCCCGAGCGCGGAACACTGCTGGCCGCGGTGTGGCTTCGCCCTGCGGCCGGACCGAGTGTGCTGCTCCTGGCCGCCCACGTGTTGGCGATGGATCCGGCGTCCTGGCGGGTCTTTCTCGGCGAACTGGACACCGCGCTAACGGCTTTGGGCACCGGCCATTCGCCCGCGCCGATCCGCGAGCACACCAGTTACCGGCGCTGGGCCGGCGCGCTGGCCGAGCGCGCCGATCAGTTGGACACCGCGCAGTTCTGGGCGGCGCAACTGGACGGCGACGATCCCAATCTCGGTGCCCGACGGGTGGATCCGGGCCGCGACCGGGCCCGTGATCTGATCGTGCGCATGGTCGCCGTCGATGCGGAGACCACTCACCGGCTGGTGGATTCCGGGCTGCCGCTGCCGCATCTGCTGGTGGCGGCCACGGCGGCGACGGTGACGCGCTGGCGTCAGCGTCGGGGCCAAGCCACGCCGCCGCCGCTGCTGGCGCTGGAAACCCACGGCCGCGCGGACAGTTTGGTCGACGGGCCCGGCGCGCACACCATCGACACCGGCGACACGATCGGGCTGCTCAGCTCCATCTATCCGGTGCGGGTGGCCTCCGCCGACCCGCGGCACGTCGGCGAGCAATTGGCGGCCATCCCGGGCGACGGACTCGACTACGGGCTGCTGCGCTACCTGCGCGCCGACACCGCCGCGGACCTGAGCCCGCTGCCCGATCCGCAGCTGCTGCTGAACTATCTCGGCGCCGCCCACACCGGAGGCGGGACGGTGCTCAAGCCGGAGCGCGGGACTGCTGGCCGGGGTATCGCCGCAGCCGGAACCGGATCTGGCGGTGCGCCACGAACTCACGATCATGGCCACCGTGCTGCCGTTCGACGGGCAGCGTGCCCTGGCCGCGCAGTGGCGCGCGCTGCCCGAGATTCTCGACGACGCAGACATCTCAGCGTTGCAACAACTTTGGATTGAATCACTGCGGGAGGTGGTGAAATGAGCACGCTAGCGATCCTCGGCGCCGGCGCCAAGGCGGTGGCCGTCGCGGCCAAGGCCAAGGCATTGCGCGACATGGGCGTCGAGGTCCCCGAGGTGATCGCCGTCGAACGCACCGGAGTCGGGGCGAACTGGCAGGCGAGCGGCGGCTGGACCGACGGGGCGCACCGGCTGGGTACCGGCCCGGAAAAGGACGTCGGTTTCCCTTACCGGTCGGCATTGGTGCCGCGCCGCAACGGCGAGCTCGACGCGCTGATGATGCGGTACAGCTGGCAGTCCTATCTGATCGCGACCTCGTCGTTCGCCGAGTGGATCGATCGGGGCAGACCCGCTCCGCCGCACCGCAAATGGAGCCAATACCTCGGGTGGGTCGCCGACCAGGTCGGCATGCAGGTGGTGCACGGCGAGGTCGATGAACTCGGTGTCGCCGGCGACCGCTGGGCGCTGCACACCCGCGAGACCACCGTGCACGCGGATGCGTTGATGATCACCGGGCCGGGCCAGGCGGAGAAGTCACTGCTGCCCGGCAACCCGCGAATGATGTCGATCGCCCAGTTCTGGGACCGCGCCGCCGGCCACGACCGCATCACCGCCGAGCGCGTCGCGGTGATCGGCGGCGGTGAGACGGCCGCGTCGATGCTCAATGAGCTTTTCCGGCACCGGGTTTCGACGATCACGGTCATCTCGCCTCAGGTCACGCTGTTCACCCGGGGTGAGAGTTTCTTCGAGAACTCGTTGTTCTCCGATCCCACCGACTGGACCGCGCTGACGCTGGACGAGCGCCGCGACGCGCTGTCCCGCACCGACCGCGGCGTGTTCTCGGCGAATGTGCAGGAAGCATTGCTGGCCGACGATCGCATCCGCCATCTGCGCGGCCGGGTCGCGCACGCGGTGGGCCGCGACGGGCAGATCCGGCTGACGCTGTCCACCAACCGGTTCAGCGAGAACCTGGAGACGGTGCACGGTTTCGATCTCGTCATCGACGGCTCCCGCGCCGATGCGCTCTGGTTCACTTCGTTGTTCAGCCAGGACGCGCTCGACACCCTCGAACTGGGGCTGGGTGGACCGCTGGCGTCCGATCGCCTGCAAGAGGGGATCGGCTACGACCTGTCGCTGACCGAGGTGACCCCCAAGTTGTTCCTGCCCACCCTGTCGGGCCTCACCCAGGGGCCCGGATTTCCCAACCTGAGCTGCCTCGGCCTGCTGTCGGACCGGGTGCTGGGGTCCTGGGTTGGTCCGGCAGGTTTGTCCAGATATCAAGCGATGGTGGAGAAAAGATGAGTACCAACCCTTTCGACGACGACAACGGCAGCTTCTTCGTGCTGGTCAATGACGAGGATCAGCACAGCCTGTGGCCGACGTTCACCGACGTTCCGGCGGGCTGGCGCGTGGTGTACGGCGAAGCGACCCGGCCCGAATGCCTGGACTACGTCGAACAGAACTGGCCCGACATCCGGCCGAAGAGCCTGCGCGAGTCCGTGGCTGCGCACCGATCGGCAGGCTAGCCAGCAAAGCCCGAAATTCTGGGCTGCTACACAGGTTGCGCACAGACTAGTTAGTGATATCCCACGTAGCATCTGTCACAAGGTGCACAACCGCACCATCTACACCAGGTGTGGGTGACGTCCCGTCGCTGCACGTCGAAGGGGGAATCATGAAATCCGTCAAAGCCATCGTGACAGGTGTGGCCGCTCTGGGTGCCCTTGGCGCCGCAGCCGTCGGTGTCACTTCGATCGCCGCCGTCCCGGCCGCCCAAGTGCAACTCGCCGCCGTCGGCGCGCCGTTGCCGCAGGACCCGCCGCCGGTGCCCGTCCCGGCTCCCGCCGCTGGGGTTCCGACCGTGGACCAGCTGACCGGGCTGCTCAACAGCCTCGCCGACCCGAGCGTGTCGTTCGCGAACAAGGGCAACCTGGTCGAGGGCGGCATCAGCGGAACCGTGGCGCACATCGCGGACAAAAAGTTGCAAAAGGCCGCCAAGAACGGCGACCTGCCGTTGGCGTTCAACATCACCAATATTCAGCCGGGCGCTGCGGGAACGGTGACGGCTGACGTCGCGGTTTCCGGCCCTAAGCTGCCGAACCCGGTGATGCAGAACGTCACGTTCGTCAACCAGGGCAGCTGGATGTTGTCGCGCGCTTCGGCGATGGAGCTGATTCAGGCCGCTGGGGAGTGACTAACATCTGGCAGGTTGGCCCGATGAAGGGACCTGAAGGGGGAACCGTGAAATCCGTAGCTCTGAGCGTGGCGGCACTGGCCGTCGTCGGCGGCGCGGCCGTCGGAATCGCTTCCGTCGCAGCACCCGTGAGTCAGGTGCAACTGGCCGCGGTGGGTGCGCCTTTGGCACCGGCACTGCCGCAAGAACCACCGCCACCGCCCGCGCCCGCGCCGGTGGGGCCGGGCCTTCCGACGGCGGAGCAGCTGAGCAACCTCTGCATCCAGGCCACTGATCCCGGCGTGGGCTACTCCGTCAAGGTCGGCCTGGTCGAAAACGGCATCAATCCCGACGAGGGCCACGTTGCCGACCACGATTTGCGCAAGGCCTACCGGAACGGCAATTTCCCGGAGACCTTCACCGTGACGAACATCGTGCCGGCCGGCCCGAACATGGCCGGCGCTCAGGTGGCCATCACGGGTCCGAAGTTCGCCGGGCCGGTGAACAAGCAACTGGTGTTCGTCCAGCAGGGAGGCAACTGGGTGCTGCAGCACGACGCCGCGCTGGCGTTGCTGCAGGCCGCGTCCGCGGTGAACTAGCCGGAGACGGCGCTCAGGTCGAGCCGGGCGATGCGCTCCGGGTCGGCCAGCACGTCGATGGCGGCGACTCGGGCGTCGCGCACCACGAACGCCATGATCGAGGCGGGCCGGCCGGCGACGAATACGACGGCGCCCGCCGCGCCGTTGACGGTTGTGGCGCGGACCTCGCGTTCGGGGCCCGCGTAGCCGCGAGCCAGCTTGGCCACCGCCGACGCACCTTCGGTGCGGAAAAGCCCTGCGCCGGAACCGAAGTCGCCACGTAGCACCACGTCGGGATGCAGCACCGACACCAGCCGGTCGAAGTCACCGGAGCGCCCGGCCGCGAAGAAGGCGTCGACGGCCGCGCGTTGTGCGGCGAGGTCGGCGTCGGGAAGCGGGTCCGCCTCCTGGATTCGCCGGCGCGCGCGGCTGGCCAGCTTGCGGGTCGCCTCCGGCGTGCGGTCGACGATCGGCGCGATCTGATCGAACGGCACGGTGAAGACGTCGTGCAGGACGAACGCCAGCCGCTCGGCGGGCGCCAGGGTGTCCAGCACGACGAACAACGCCACGCCCACCGCGTCGGCCAGCATCGCGCGGTGTTCGGGGTCGAATTCACCGTCGGGGTCCACGATCGGGTCCGGCAGCTGGGCGACCGGCTCCTCGCGATGACGGGCGTGGCGGTCGCGCAGGGTGTTCAGGCAGATGCGGGCGACCACGGTGGTCAGCCAGGCGTCCAGGTTGGCGATGTTGTCGACGGAGCCGCGGTTCAGCCGTAGCCAGGCCTCCTGCACGGCGTCCTGGGCGTCGTCGATCGAACCCAGCATGCGGTAGGCGAGGGCACCCAGCTGCGGACGCGCCGCCTCGAAGCGGGCCGTCAGTGCGGCCGTCATGGGCGGGCCGCGTCGGGCAGCGCGCACACCCGGTTGGCGGAGAAGCCGGTCGCGCCGATGCCCAGCGCGATGTTGAACCGGGCCCGCATGTTGCCCAGGTTGACGACGTGGGTGAGGCCGACGAGCTGCGGCGTGTCGAAGTGGGCGCGTAGCGCGTCGAACAGCTCATCGGTCACCTCGACCGGGGTGCGGCTCATCGCGGTGGCGTATTCCAGGATCAGCTTGTCGACCTCGGAGAAGCACGCGGCGTTGCGGTAGTCCGGCAAAGCGAGCAGTTCCTCGTCGGTGATTCCCCACTGGCGGGCGATCTGTGAGCCGAGGTCGATGCAGTATTCGCAACGCACCGTCGTCGCCGCCTTCAACTCCGCCAGCGCGCGGTGGCGCGGGCTGAGGATGTCCAGCTTCGATTCGGCCTGTTCGAGCTTGCCGTAGGCGCTGAGCAGCCGCGGGATGTGGGCATACATCCGCAGCGGTTCGAGCATGCCGGCCGTTTCCAGGCCGGCCAGCTGCGCGAGCGCGCGTTTGGCGAAGAAGAAGGCGATCTTGACGCCGAGGCCGGCGTCGTGGTCGGAGACTCCCTGAAGGCGGGACATGGTGAACCTCCCGAATTGTCGCGGTGGGGCCCGGTGGAAAAACTTGTGGCCCTCACTACGTCGACACCCGGCGACGCGCAAACGTGACCGGGCTAGTGCCCGAACGTCGAACCCGTTCCCTGGGTCTGTTGGCTCAGCGGCACATCCATGTCGTACACCCGGGCATGCAGCACGGTGCGATTACGCAGCGCGGCGCGCACCGCGCGGTGCAGGCCGTCCTCGAGATAGATGACGCCCCGCCACCGCACCGCGTGCGGGAAAAGGTCGCCGTAAAAGGTGGAGTCCTCCGAGAGCAGCCGGTCCAGCGCGAGCACCGTTGTGGTGGTGACCAATTCGTCGAGCCGGATCTGCTGCGGCGGTATCTGCGACCAGTCCCGGTAGGACAGCCCATGTTCCGGGTAGGGCTTGCCTTCTCGTACGCCCTTGAAAATCATTGGCGGAACTTCTCCGATGCGTGGTCGAGGCCCTACGGACACCTGCTGGACAGGCTAGCCGCAAACTTGCCGGCATTGCGCGGCGGACGCGTGCGCAAGGAGGTCAGCGCGTCGTGTGAGACCGTAAAATGGACGCGATCAAGGAGGTAGCAACCAATGGGTAGTGCTGACGACCGTCGCTTCGAGGTGCTGCGCGCCATCGTCGCCGACTTCGTCGCCACCAAGGAGCCCATCGGTTCGAAGTCGCTCGTCGAGCGGCACAACCTCGGCGTCTCCAGCGCCACCATCCGCAACGACATGGCGGTGCTGGAGGCCGAGGGCTACATCACCCAGCCGCACACCAGCTCCGGGCGGGTGCCCACCGAGAAGGGCTACCGCGAATTCGTCGACCGGATCGATGACGTCAAGCCGTTGTCGTCGGCCGAGCGCAGCGCGATCCAAAGCTTCCTGGAATCCGGCGTCGACCTCGACGACGTGCTGCGCCGGGCGGTGCGGCTGCTGGCACAGCTGACCCGGCAGGTGGCGGTGGTGCAGTACCCCACGTTGTCGACGTCGACGGTTCGGCACCTGGAGGTGATCGCGTTGACGCCGGCCCGGTTGTTGATGGTGGTCATCACCGAATCCGGGCGGGTGGATCAGCGCATCGTCGAGCTCGGTGACGTCATCGACGATCACCAGCTCTCCCAGCTGCGGGAGATCCTGGGCCAGGCCCTGGAAGGCAAGAGGCTCGCCGCGGCGTCGGTCGCCGTGGCCGACCTCGCCCAGCAGTTGGGCGGCGCCGGCGGACTCGGCGACGCGATCGGCCGGTCGGCGACCGTGTTGCTGGAGTCGCTGGTGGAGCACACCGAAGAGCGCCTGCTGATGGGCGGCACCGCGAACCTGCCCCGCAACTCCGCGGACTTCGGTGGTTCGCTGCGCTCCATCCTGGAGGCGCTCGAGGAGCAGGTGGTGGTGCTGCGGTTGCTCGCGGCTCAGCAGGAGGCCGGCAAGGTGACGGTGCGCATCGGCCACGAAACGGCGGCGGAGCAGATGGCGGGCACTTCGATGGTGTCTACCGTGTACGGCACCATGGACACGGTGTACGGCGGGATGGGTGTGCTGGGACCGACGCGGATGGACTATCCGGGAACCATCGCCAGCGTCGCCGCGGTTGCTCTTTATATTGGCGAAGTCCTGGGTGCTCGATGACAGCGCACCCGCAGGGTTTGAGGACAGCCGCGTAACGGCGCGGCACAAGAAAGGTCAGGCGTGGCACGCGACTATTACGGGCTGCTCGGCGTGAGCAAAAACGCCGGCGATGCGGAGATCAAACGCGCCTACCGGAAGTTGGCGCGCGAGCTGCACCCCGACATCAACCCCGACGAGGCCGCGCAGGCGAAGTTCAAGGAAATCAGCGTCGCCTACGAGGTGCTCAGCGATCCGGAGAAACGCCGGATCGTCGACCTCGGCGGGGACCCGCTGGACAACGCGGCCGCCGGCGGCGGCTTCGGTGGGTTCGGCGGCCTGGGTGACGTGTTCGAGGCGTTCTTCGGTGGCGGCTTCAGCGGCGGCGGGACGTCTCGCGGCCCGATCGGCCGGGTCCGGCCGGGCTCGGACTCGCTGCTGCGGATGCGGCTGGACCTCGAGGAGTGCGCGACCGGCGTGACCAAGCAGGTCACCGTCGACACCGCGGTGCTCTGCGACCGCTGCCAGGGCAAGGGCACCAACGGCGATTCCGCGCCGATCCCGTGCGACACCTGCGGCGGCCGTGGCGAGGTGCAATCGGTGCAGCGCTCGTTGCTGGGCCAGATGGTGACGTCGCGGCCGTGCCCCACCTGTCGCGGCGTTGGCGTGGTCATCCCCGACCCGTGCCATCAGTGCGTGGGCGACGGCCGGGTGCGGGCCCGCCGCGAGATCAGCGTCAAGATCCCCGCCGGTGTCGGCGACGGGATGCGGGTGCGGCTCGCCGCTCAGGGTGAGGTCGGGCCCGGGGGAGGGCCGGCCGGCGACCTCTACGTCGAGGTGCACGAGCAGGCCCACGACATCTTCGTCCGCGACGGCGACGACCTGCACTGCACGGTTTCGGTGCCGATGGTCGACGCCGCGCTCGGCGCCACGCTCAGCGTCGACGCCATCCTCGACGGCACCAGCGAGATCACCATTCCGCCTGGCACCCAACCGGGTTCGATCATCACGCTGCGCGGCCACGGGATGCCGCAGCTGCGCTCGGCCGCCCGGGGCAATCTGCACGTCCACGTCGAGGTGGTGGTTCCCACCCGGCTGGACCACCACGACAGCGAACTGTTGCGCGAGCTGAAGAGCCGCCGCAGCCGCGACGTGCCCGAGGTCCGCTCGACGCACAGCGGCGGTGGCCTGTTCAGCCGGCTGCGCGAGACCTTCACCGGGCGCTAGCCACGACCCGAGGGCCCACACATGGTGGCGACGCTGTTCTACGTCGAGGCACTGCCCGACACCGGTGGGCTGGCCGTCGTCGACGGCGACGAGGGGTTTCACGCCTCGACGGTCCGTCGCATCCGGTCCGGGGAGGAATTGGTGCTCGGCGACGGCGTCGGCGGCCTGGCCCGCTGCGTGGTCGAGCAATCCGGGCGCGACGGGCTGGCCGCGCGGGTGCTCGACCGCTGGACCGTCGACCCGCCGCGGCCGCCGGTGACGGTGGTGCAGGCGCTGCCCAAGTCCGAGCGTTCGGAGTTGGCGATCGAATTGGCCACCGAGGCCGGCGCGGATGCGTTCCTGGCCTGGCAAGCGGCTCGCTGCGTGGCCAGCTGGCAGGGGGCCCGCGTCGAGAAGGGACTGCGCCGGTGGCGCGCGGTGGCCCGGTCGGCGGCCCGGCAATCGCGGCGGGCACACATCCCACCCGTCGACGGCGTGGTGTCGACGGCGGCGCTGGTCCAGCGGATCCGCGACGAGGTGGCCGGCGGCGCGGCGGTCGTGGTGCTGCATGAATCGGCGACCGATCGGATCGCGGACGTCGCGGTCGCGCGGGCACCCGCGCTGTTCCTCGTGGTCGGTCCCGAGGGAGGCATCGCGCCCGACGAGCTGGCGGCGCTGACCGACGCGGGCGCCCTCGCGATCCGGCTGGGCCCGCAGGTGCTGCGGACTTCGACGGCCGCCGCGGTGGCCCTGGGCGCCGTCGGCGTGCTCACCGGCCGATGGAAGCAAACCGCCGAGGTCGGACCGCCCGGGCCGCTCGTGGCTGACCAGGCCGAGCCCTCGGCGTAGACTAAGACATCCGCATAACCACCTGACGAGCCGAGAAGGCAGGCACCGGAAACCACGTGACGCCACGCGAGACCAACGCTGCTGATGCAGCTGGGGCCCTGCCGGCCGACGCTCAGGTTCGCAGCAGCATCGACGTTCCTCCTGATCTCGTCGTCGGTTTGCTGGGTTCGTCAGACGAGAATCTGCGCGCCCTCGAGCGCATACTCAGCGCCGACCTGCATGTTCGCGGAAACGCCGTCACCATCTCGGGCGAACCGGCCGACGTCGCGCTCGCCGAGCGTGCGATCTCCGAGCTGGTCGCGATCGTGGCCAGCGGCCAGTCGCTGACCCCGGAGGTGGTGCGCCACAGTGTCGCGATGCTGGTCGGCACCGGCGACGAGTCACCCGCGGAGGTGCTCACCCTCGACATCCTGGCGCGCCGTGGCAAGACGATCCGGCCCAAGACGCTCAACCAGAAGCGCTACGTCGACGCCATCGACGCCCACATCATCGTGTTCGGCATCGGGCCGGCCGGTACCGGCAAGACGTATCTGGCCATGGCCAAGGCGGTCAACGCGCTGCAGTCCAAACAGGTCACCCGCATCATCCTGACCCGCCCGGCCGTGGAAGCCGGTGAGCGCCTTGGCTTTTTGCCGGGCACGCTGAGCGAGAAGATCGACCCGTATCTGCGGCCGCTGTACGACGCGCTCTACGACATGATGGATCCCGAGCTGATCCCGAAGCTGATGTCGGCCGGGGTGATCGAGGTGGCACCGCTGGCGTACATGCGGGGACGCAGTCTCAACTCCGCGTTCATCGTGCTCGACGAGGCGCAGAACACCACGCCCGAGCAGATGAAGATGTTCCTCACCCGGCTGGGGTTCGGCTCGAAGATGGTCGTCACCGGGGACATCACCCAGATCGACCTGCCGGGCGGGGCGAAGTCGGGCCTGCGGGCGGCCGTCGACATCCTCGAAGACATCGACGACATCCAGGTCGCCGAGCTGACCAGCGCGGACGTGGTGCGCCACCGGCTGGTGTCCGAGATCGTCGACGCCTATGCTCGCCACGAGGACACGGACGCTGGCACGAATCGGGCCGCCCGGCGAGCATCCGGAACCCGAAATCGCCGATGATGATGCCGTGAGCAGCCCATGACTATCGAAGTGTCCAACGAATCGGGTATCGACGTCTCCGAAGCGGAATTGGTGAGCGTCGCGCGATTCGTCATCGCCAGAATGGACGTCAATCCGGGCGCCGAACTGTCGATGGTGCTGCTGGACACGGCGGCGATGGCCGACCTGCACATGCGCTGGATGGACCTGCCCGGCCCGACCGACGTGATGAGCTTCCCGATGGACGAGCTCGAGCCCGGCGGCCGTCCGGACGCGCCGGAGCCGGGACCGTCGATGCTGGGCGACATCGTGTTGTGCCCGGAGTTCGCGGCCGACCAGGCCGCCGCGGCGGGCCACAGTCTCGGACATGAGTTGGCGCTGTTGACAATTCACGGCGTGCTACACCTGCTCGGCTACGACCACGCCGAGCATGATGAGGAGAAGGAGATGTTCGCCCTGCAGGGGCGGCTTCTCGAAGAGTGGGTAGCCGACCAGGTCGAGGCGTACCACTACGACCGGCAGGATGAGAAAGATCGCCGGTTGCTGGACAAGTCAAGGTATTTCGACAATTGAGCCCTTTAAAGAGAGCACTTTGGATCGCGGTGTCCGCCGTCATGGCGTTGGCGCCGTCGGTGGTGCTGGTCACCACAGCCGGTGTGGCACAAGCGTCTCCGTGCGCCGGCGACGGGGCAAATCCCGTATCGTGCCAGCACTGCCTGTTCTATGTGAACGCGTATCACACCGCGAACGTGTGCAACGCCCCCGCGCCGCGGCCGGCCCCGGCACCGACGAACACTCCGATATATATCCCGGAGCCGCCGCCGTTGCCCCTGCCGCCCAGTTCCACCCGCCCGGCGCCGACGCCGGTGCAGACCCCGAAGATCAATCCGCCGGCCCCGGGGGCGCCCCGAAACGTCGGGGTGGTGGCGCCGCCGAAGAAGCTGGATGCGCCGCCGCAGGCGATCGCGGCGGCCAAGGCCGCACCCGCGGCGCGGCTCAATCCCGCCGACCCGCCGAAGCCGCCCACCCCGACCGATTTCAACCAGCAGGTGCAGAACGTCATCAGCGCCCACAGCGAAAACATCGACCAGGTCAGGGCCGATAACAAGGTGCTGGTCCGCCCCCGGCACTGGGACTTCGTCGACTACGACGAGTATCGCCGCCCAATGCTGTACAACCCGCTGAGTCAGGCGATGACGTTCCGCTACACCTACGACGGCGCCTCCCGGGAGGCCTACCTTCCGGCCGGAGGCCGGATCGTGCTGGATGCCGGCACCGTGGGCCTGGTCTCGTTCACCGCCGTCGGCGAGAGCTATCTGGCGTCGGGCAGCTTCTACGGCGGGGCCTTCGTGCCGCCGCCCGACTGGCAGGGTCCGCCGCCGCCGGAGTACGTCGCGCCGGCTCCGCCGACGCTGTACCAGAACGTGTTGGCCGACATCCCCGCCGACAACCAGATTGTGCAGATCGGCCAGGTGGCGGTGGTGGGCCGCGACGAAAGCCAACCCGTGGGCAGCCAGGACACCTTCCTGCTCGACGACACCACCGTGGCCTGGGGCCAGGTCAACGATCCCACCAGCGGCCTGCAGATCAGGGTGAGCAAGACCCAGTCGCTGCCGGGCTTCGGGCCGACGGACAACGGCGACTTCCTGGTGGCGCTGGCCGTTCACGGAGACCAAACCCAGGCCGCGCAGCCCGCCCCGCCCCCGCAACCGTGGTGGCCGTGGGCGGTACGGTACGGGCTGCTGGTGCTGGCAGTCGTCGTGATCGCCGGGTTGCTCAATCGGCGGGCCAGGAGTGACGAGGCCAAAAAAGAATCCGCGACCGAGCCAAGGCATTAGCGCCGTTGACCGGGATACCTCAGCTGCTCGGCGCGCTGGCACTGATCATTCTGGGTGGGGTCTTCGCGGCGATCGACGGTGCTATCAGCACGGTGTCGCTGGCTCGGGTGGCCGAGCTGGTGCGCGACGAGCGACCCGGGGCGCGGTCCCTGTCGAAGGTGATGGCCGACCGCCCGCGCTACATCAACCTGGTGGTGCTGTTGCGCATCGCCTGCGAGGTCACCGCGACGGTGCTGCTGGTGGTCTATCTCTACGACAACTTCGGCCTGAACTGGGCGGTTTTCGGCGCCGCGACGATCATGGTGCTGACCAGCTTCATCGTCATCGGCGTGGGCCCGCGGACCCTGGGCCGTCAGCACGCGTACCAGCTCTCGCTGATGCTGGCCATTCCGCTGCAGGTGATTTCGTCGCTGCTGATGCCGGTCAGCCGGCTGCTGGTGGTCATCGGTAACGCGCTCACCCCGGGCCGCGGCCTGCGAAACGGGCCGTTCGCCTCCGAGATCGAGTTGCGCGAAGTCGTGGATCTGGCCCAGCAGCGCGGCGTCGTCGCCGCCGACGAGCGCCGGATGATCGAGTCGGTGTTCGAACTCGGTGACACCCCGGCGCGTGAGGTGATGGTGCCGCGCACCGAGATGATCTGGATCGAAAGTGACAAATTCGCCAGCCAAGCGACCGTCCTGGCGGTACGCAGCGGGCACTCCCGCATCCCGGTGATCGGCGAGAACGTCGACGACATCGTCGGGGTGGTCTACCTGAAAGACCTTGTCGAGCAGACGTTTCTGGCCGCTGACGGCGGCCGGGACATCAAGGTGGCCCAGGTGATGCGCCCGGCGGTGTTCGTGCCGGACTCCAAGCCGCTGGATGCGCTGCTGCGCGAAATGCAGCGCGACCGTAATCACATGGCGCTGCTCGTCGACGAGTACGGCGCGATCGCCGGTCTGGTCAGTATCGAAGACGTGCTGGAGGAGATCGTCGGCGAGATCGCCGACGAGTACGACCAGGCAGAGGTAGCGCCGATAGAAGACCTGGGGGACAAGAACTTTCGGGTGTCGTCGCGGTTGCCGATCGAAGATGTCGGCGAACTCTACGACGTCGAATTTGACGACGATCTGGACGTCGACACGGTCGGCGGGCTGATGGCACTGGAATTGGGCCGGGTTCCGCTGCCCGGCGCCGAAGTGGTCTCGCACGGCCTGCGGCTGCGCGCCGAGGGTGGCCCCGACCATCGCGGGCGGCTGCGGATCGGCACCGTGCTGTTGAGCCCGGCTGACACGCAGGAGCACGAGCTCGAGGGCACGCACCATGGCTGAGCGCCTCGACGGCCCACGCCCACGCCGACATGACGCCGAACGTGCACTCACGGCGAAAAATCGGCGAAAAAATCGCACTGTGTGCACGTTCGGCGAGAGCACCTCGACGCTATGAGTGAATTCCGTTCGGGTTTCGTCTGTTTGGTGGGCCGGCCGAACACCGGCAAGTCGACGCTGACGAACGCTCTGGTCGGCACCAAGGTCGCGATCACCTCGAAGCGCCCGCAGACCACCCGCCACACCATCCGCGGCATCGTGCACCGCGAGAACTTCCAGATCATCCTGGTCGACACCCCGGGCCTGCACCGGCCGCGCACCCTGCTGGGCAAACGGCTCAACGACCTGGTTCGGGACACGTACACCGAGGTCGACGTGATCGGGTTGTGCATCCCGGCCGACGAGGCGATCGGTCCGGGGGACCGCTGGATCCTCGAGCAGATTCGTTCGGTCGCACCGAAAACCACCCTCGTGGTGATCGTCACCAAGATCGACAAGGTGCCCAAGGACCGGGTGGCCGCGCAGCTGGTCGCGGTCAGTGAACTCGTCGACGGCTCGGCCGAAATCGTCCCGGTGTCGGCGGTGGCCGGCACCCAGGTCGACGTGCTGATCGACGTGCTGGCCGCGGCGCTGCCCCCCGGTCCGGCGTATTACCCCGACGGCGAGCTGACCGACGAGCCCGAAGAGGTCCTGATGGCCGAGCTGATCCGCGAGGCCGCCCTGGAGGGGGTTCGCGACGAGCTTCCGCATTCGCTGGCGGTGGTGATCGACGAGGTGAACGAGCGGGAGGACCGCGACGACCTGATCGACGTGCACGCGCTGCTCTACGTCGAGCGGGACAGTCAGAAGGGCATCATCATCGGCAAGGGCGGCGCTCGGTTGCGCGAAGTCGGGACGGCGGCGCGCGGCCAGATCGAGAAACTGCTGGGCACCAAGGTCTATCTCGACCTGCGCGTCAAGGTCGCCAAGAACTGGCAGAGTGACCCCAAACAGCTTGGGCGGCTTGGTTTTTAATCGAATCCTTCGCGGCATCGGGGTTTCGGACGACTGATCGGCCGACCCGTTCCAAGATTTCTTTGAGGGTTTGAGGAGAAGGTCTTCTCCAACGGTCGAGACAGCCGAAGGAGGACTACCGCGATGACGCAACCGCTGACAGTCAACGTCGAGAAACAGGAACTGCTCGCCAGGGCCAACGAGCTGGATCAACTGATCCCCTGCCTGCCCTCGGAACTGCAAGCCCTGCAGGCGCCGAGCAACCTGGCGGCGACGGTCGCGGCCGCCGAACAACTTGTGTTGTCCGCCAACAACATGCGGATCTATCTGACGGTGGGCGACCGGGAGCGGTCACGCTTGGCGGAGTCGCTGCGCAGCGCCGCCGATGCCTACGAGGACGCGGACGAAGGGGCCGCGGACGCCATTCACAACGGAACCCCGGTGTCGAACGGGCCGGTGAAGCTCGCCGATCAGGTGGTGGACCGGGCCTCCCTGAAAGACACGCGCCTAGCGGCGGACCCGCTGCCGGTTGAATTCCAGGCGGTCAAACAACGGGCGTACGACTTGGAGCAACCCGACCAGGGCACCGCATTTCTTGCCTTCGCGGATGCGTGGGCGGCTTATCGGGTGCAGCTGCTGCAAGCCACCGTTCGGTATCGGCCTTTCACGGAATGGTCGGGCGCGGCATGCTCGGCGGTCGAGGCAAATTTCGATCAACAGCGATCCTGGTTGAACACCATGGCGGACCTGTGCAACCAGCTTGTCACGCAGGCGCACGCCGTCGTCGACGCGCACAAGTGGATGCGCAGCGTGCACATCGTCTACCCCGATCTCAATCCCATGGGCGGTGACTATGTCCTCGATTACGCGGAAATCCTGCGGTGCGAAGAAACGTGGGAACGCATTTGGGACGACCCCGCGCAGGCATCGTACAAGCAGTCCTACATCGAGTTCTTCCAGAAGGCTCAGGAGAAGTCGGACGAGCTCGTCGCGCAGTACCAGCAGAAGGCGAACCTGCCGTTAGCTCCGGTGAACCCCCCGAAGCCGCCAGAGGCCGCCTCGATCGATCCGCCGTCCGACAGCGGTGACGTTCCCGACGACGGCGGGGCGGTCCTGCCCAATGGCTCACCGGGTGACACGCCGGCCGGGGTTCCCAGCGTCCCCAGCATCCCGAGCCTGCCTTCGGCCGGCACCCCGAAGACACCGGAGGTGCCGGCGTTGGCGGGCATGAAAGACCACAAGGCACCGGGTCTGCCGAAAGGCGGGTCGCCGTCGCTCAAGCCCGCGTCTGTCGGCCTTGGCGGGCTCGGCGCGCCGTCGATGCCGCTGAAGGATCCGTACTACTCCCCGGCGTCGCCAGGCCCGGCGGCGAAGGGCGGCGCGGGACCCGGCCTGATGATGCCGAGCGCGGGCCCGGGCGGCGCGATGGGTGGGGGCGGCATGGGCGCGGCTCCTCTTGGCGCCCAAGGCGATCGAGGTGCCGGCAAGGGCAAGCGCCTGCAGCAGGACGACGACGCGATCTACACCGAGAACCGCGCATGGACCGAGGGGATCATCGGGCGACTCCCGGCGCCGAAGGGCGCCGCTGACCAGAAAGGCCAGAAGTCATGAGCATCGCCACGCCGACGGGTGCCTATGCCGAGCGGATGCTCGAGCCGAACGGGTGGCCACAGGTCGATGAGGACGCTCTGCACGACCGGGCTCAGGAGTACACGCGGGTGTTGTCGGATGTCACCGGGGCCTTGGAGTCCTGCCAGCACGAGCAGATTTCGATCTTCGAGGTCGGTGTCTGGTCGGGCGGTGCCGCTGCTTCCGCCGGTGGCGAGCTTGCAACACGTATCGATGAGCTGATGACGCTACAACATCACGTGGCGAGAGTGATTGCCTGGCACCGGGATATCGCGGGGTCGGTCGTTCGGGCCAAGTCGGAGATCGGCGACAACGTGGAGCTCGCTCACCGGCAGATCAACGAGCTGGAGAATGACTCCCGCCTCGACGCCGCCGAGCGAACCGAGACGATCAACGGGGTGGTCAGCGCGACGCTCGCGGCGAATGTCGGTGTGGTGACCGACACCGCCGAGCAGATTCTGGCGATCAAGCAGGGAATGGCCCCGGCGCACGCCCCGCGTAACCTGCTGAGCCAGCAGGCTTTACCTCCCGAAGACGACGAGTCGCACGAGAGCGCTCCCACACGGCCGGCTTCGGTGGCCCCCGCCCCGATTGCGCCGGCAACGTTGTCGCCGTCGATTCCGGGTGTCGGCCCGCGGACGGCTCCTGAGCCGGCGCCATTGTCTGCACCGGCATCGGTGTCGCCGTTGCCCGTATCGGTGTCCCCGGCGGCCTCCGCCGGCGGCCACGCGGTCGCGATGCCGGCCGCTGCCGGCGTGCGGCCGGAAGCTGCGCACGGCGTGGTAACACCGGCGAATGCGCACAGCGGAGTGAGGAGCGGGGGTGGGGTAGTGGTCCGGCCGTCGTCGGGAGACCCGTCATCCACGCAGGCCGAGGAGACCGCGCTGCCGGCCGTGCCGATGGCGCCGGCCGCGCCGATGACGCCCGCCGCGGCGGGGGGTGGCCAGGGCGCGGGATCGGGTTCGCGTCCTCCGATCGGGCAGGCGACGTCGCGCAAGCCGTCCGGCGTACGACCGGCCGCCGCCTCCAAGCCGGCCCTGCGGCACCGGGCCGCCGCGCACAAGGAATCGACCGAAGCCACCCGTTCTACTGAAATCATTGTGGGACAGCTAGTTTCGGTGTCCGCGGCGCGAGCAGCCCGTGATGCCATCGCCGATGCCACCGTCGGCAACGCGGCGCGTGGCGTCGGGTCTGATCGGCTGCGGCTAGCGCGGCAGATCGCGGCCGCCCTGAATGCGCCGGTCGCCGGCAGCATGCCGGATATGGGGTTCTTCTGGGTGACCGCGCTGACCACCGACGGCGAGATCGTGGTGGCCAACAGCTACGGGCTGGCCTACATCCCCGACGGGCTGCGGTTGCCCGAAAAGGTGCACATGGCAAGCGCTGACGAGACGATCCCGGCCGCCGAGCGGGCACGCTGGGCGACCTATCCGGTGCTGGCCGTGCAGTCCTGGGCGAGCCGGCACCACACCGAGTTGCGGGCGGTCATCGGCACCGAAACGCAGCTGGCTAATTCCGATCCCGGTGTCGCCACGATCGTGCTGCGGCCGGATGACATTCCGGACAGCGGCGTGATGGATGGGCGAACCCGGCTCGAAGTGGTGGACCCGGCCGCGGCCGAGCGGTTGGCAGCGACCCCGGATCGGGAGTTGCTCGAGCTGCTGCCCCCGGCACCGGTTGGCGACCCGCCGGCCGATCGGCGTGCCATGTCGTGGCTCGCGGTGATGCAGCCCTTGGCGAGCACGCTTGCCGGCCGCCAAGCGGCACACCTGCGCGCCATGCACGTTTACGCCGTCCACGCCCAGGAGGTGCTGCTGCACCAGGCCCACACCGCGCTGGACCCAATTACGCAGCGCGGCAACGCTACTGACTGGCTGTACTGGAACCACCTCGCGACGCGACTCGACGTCACCTTCGCCGCGGCAGCATAAGTCCGGAAACGGATTCCAAGAATCTGTCAAGGGCTATCGCCGAAAATTTCCTCAACGGTCGGACACCCGGCCGGGTTCATCGCCGAACCTCCCCAAACGCATCGAGAGCAAGGAACCACAGATGAACGTATTCGTTGACGCCGCAAGGGTAATAGCGAATTTGGGTGGCATTGGCGCACAATTCAACGGCTCGGGCAGTGCCGGCTACGGCAGTGAATATATTGCGTCAAGTGTGACCAGTATGAGCGCGGACGCGCTCTCCGCCGGCCTCACCAGCTACCGAGCGATCGCGCAATATCGGGTGTCCCGCAATATGTCGCCCGAAGAGCTCGAAGCGGTGGGAGCGAACAAGGACACCACCAGTCTGATACTCAAGGCTCTCACCGTTGCCGACCTCTTGGAACTGATGACCGGATTCGGGCCACCTTGCGACGGAGCGGATTTCGCGACGGGCTCACAAAAGCTCACCGAAATCTGCGAACAGCTGAAGACGGCCCTCCCGGACGACACCTGGCAGGGCGACGCATCGGACGCCTATGCCCAGCAGGTGACGGCACTGCGGATGCTTGCGCAGGGGATGGCCGAACTGGACCTCCAGGCCGCCGACATCGCCAAGAATCAGGCCGAGTGGGTCACTCACATGCGTTTGGCGTTCGGCATATTGAAAGACCTGCTGATGGTGGCATTCGCGATTGAATATGCCATGAAGGTCGGGGTGCCCGCCCCGGCCGGCCCCGCCCTGGCCGCAACTTTCGCCACGACGGTTGCCGCTCTGGGGATCGCCGCTGCCAGCTCCTTCGTTTTCGCGTTGTTCCACTACTCGCAGGAAAACGCCGACAGGGCAAACGATTTGATCTCCAAGTACCACAAGTTGGCGCCGGTTTCGGCCGGTACCACACCGTCCGGTACCGACGCGGCGGTCGCGCTGGAGTCCACCACGCCCGACTTCGGCGAGGTCTCGAGGAAGATGACCGAGGTGTTCAGCGCGGTCGACATCGCCACGGCGACGCAGCCGGACGCTTCGGCGAAGCGGGGCGCGCTGACCAATACGGACGAACCTCCCCGGCGGCGGGTGCTGGGTGTCCCGGATGAGGTGACTCCCGCGGCCACGTCGTCGTCCAGCGTGCCGCCCGTGGCCTCGGTCACTCAAATGCCCGGAAAGGCAGCGCAACTCAACCAGGGTGCGGGGCCGCGGCCGATTTACCCGGTGCCTCGGACGGGCCAGAAGGCGGGCCTCATCGAGGAGGTCGGTTCCGTCGACGACGGCAACGACACGGGAGCGGCCGGGGGTGCCCAGGGTGCCGAGCGCGCACCGATCGAGTTCGCGGCGGCCGAGGCCACCGTACGACGCGCCGGGTAAGGGCGTAGCTGCAGCTAAAACTGTTGTGAACCAATCCAATACAGACTCGAACATCAAAAGGAGATCAACCCATGTCCGATTTAGTCGTCACGCCGAACTACCTCGATGAGCTGGCCGCCATTGAGAACCAAACGTCCGCCAAGACCGGATCGGCGGCCGAGGTGACCAATGGCATCAGTTCCGATGTCTGGCTTACCCACGGTGTGGCCAGCGAGCCGTCCAATATTGCGCTGACCCGGGCCCAGGACGCGCGCCGGTCCACGATCGAAGCCATGCAGTGTGTCTGCCAGGATCTCGCCGTCAAGCTGGGCGCGGCCGCCGATGCCTACGCCAGGACCGACGAGCAGGCGGGCGGGAACATCGACAAGCAACTCGTCGCCGGCTGAAAGGTCAGTACACCAACGCTTTTAGTCGTGCGGGCGGAAGTGTTCGTGCTCCCACCACACCTGCGGCTGCTTGGCGGCCCAGCCGCTGACGGCCTCCAACTCGGCGGCCAGCGAGATCAGCATGTCCTCGCTGTTGGCCGGGCCCATCAACTGCACACCGATCGGCAAGCCCTCCGAGGTGAAGCCCGCCGGCACGTTGATCGACGGCCAGCCCAGCACATTCCACGGCCAGGTCGCCGGGCACGCCTTGATCATGGCGCGGTCGGTGCGGAGGCCGCTCAGCCGGTCGAAGGAACGGGCCAGCGGGGGTGGCTGGGCGGTCGTCGGGGCCACCACCACGTCGACGATGTCGAAGATCGAGCCGACCCGGCGCTGCAGCGCGGCTTCGTGCACCCGCGTGTTGCGCAGGATCGCCTGCCCCAGCACATGACCCATCCGCAGGTTGGACAGGGTGCGGGGGTCGAAGACGACGCCGTCGCCCAGCCGCTCCTCCCATTCCCGTAGTCCCCGCAGTCGATCTGGCCAAGAAGTCCCACGCCAGCCGCACGCCGTAGTCCGGGTTGCCGGTGACGATCGTATGGCCGAGCAATTGGAGCTGCTTGCCGACGGCGCGGGTGGCGGCCAGGATCTCGGGATGCAGCTTGGCGCGAAAGAACGTGTACGCGAACCGGGTTGACAGTGCGATGTTCATCGGGCCGGGTGCGATGCTGACATAGTCGGACGCCCGCAGCGGCGGCGGCTGGTGCCGATCGCCCTCGACGTTGCCCGACGCCGCGTCGAGGACCAGGGCCGCGTCGGCCACCGTGCGGGCCAGCACGCCGTTGACCGTGATTCCGTTGAACGACTCCGGCAGCGGCCACGTCGAGATGCGGCCGCGCTGCGGCTTGATGCCGACCAGATGCGTCCACGCCGCGGGGATGCGGACGCTGCCGGCGCCGTCGGAGCCGATCGCGGCGGTCACCAGACCCGCGGCCACCGCGGCCGCACTGCCGCCCGACGACCCGCCCGGAGTGTGTCGCCGCGACCACGGATTGCGGGTGTGCCCAAACCCGGGCCCGCTGGTGAACGGCCACTGACCCAGCTCGCAGCTATTGGTCTTCCCGACAATCACCGCACCGGCGGCCTTGAGGCGCCGGACCACCTCCGAATCCTGGGTCGCGGGCCGGACGTAGCCGTCGGTGCCGAAGGCCGTCGGCACCCCAGCAACATCGACGTCGTCTTTCACGGCGATCGGGACGCCCAGCAATGGTGCCGTCTCGCCGGCGGCCCGGCGCCGGTCGGCCTCGGCCGCGTCGGCCAGCGCCGACTCGGTCAGGACCACCCGGAACGCGTTCAGCGTGGACTGGCTGACATCGATCGCGTGCAGCGAACGGCGCACCAACGTGTCGGAGGTCACCGAGCGGCTGTTCAGCTGATAGAGCAGGTCAGTGAGTGTGGGCAGGCGCGTGCCGCGGGGCCCGGAAACGGACCCGGACGGGGATTCAGAAGCGCCAATCACGGGGTACGAGACTATCGGCGCGGATCCCCGAGATGTCGCGGCGGGGTGCAAAACTATTGAGATGCGGCTATATCGAGACCGAGCGGTAGTGCTGCGCCAGCACAAGCTCGGCGAAGCCGACCGGATCGTCACCCTGCTGACACATGATCACGGACTGGTTCGTGCGGTGGCCAAAGGGGTGCGCCGCACCCGCAGCAAATTCGGAGCGCGACTGGAGCCGTTCGCGCACATCGATGTGCAGCTGCATCCCGGCCGGAATCTCGACATCGTCACCCAGGTCGTCTCGATCGACGCGTTCGCCACCGACATCGTCAGCGACTACGGCCGGTACACCTGCGGGTGCGCGATGCTGGAAACCGCCGAGCGCCTGGCCGGTGAGGAGCGTGCACCCGCTCCGGCGCTGCAACGGCTCACGGTCGGCGCGCTGCGGGCGGTGGCCGACGGACGCCGCCCTCGTGACCTGCTCCTGGACGCCTACCTGCTGCGGGCCATGGGCATCGCCGGCTGGGCGCCGGCGCTGACCGAGTGTGCCCGCTGCGCCACGCCCGGCCCGCATCGGGCGTTTCACATCGCCGCCGGGGGCAGCGTCTGCCCGCACTGCCGCCCCGCGGGCTCGACCACACCGCCGCTGGGCGTGCTGGAACTGATGTCCGCACTGCACGATGGCGATTGGGAGGCCGCCGAGGCGACGCCGCAATCCCACCGCAGCCATGTCAGCGGATTGGTGGCCGCCCACCTGCAGTGGCATCTGGAGCGCCAGCTCAAGACGTTGCCGCTGGTGGAACGCAATTATCGGGTGGACCGAACCATCGCCGATCAGCGCGCCGCGCTGATCGGGCAGGATGAGGCCTGTGGCTAAGCACCACGAGCGCAAACTGAGGTCCACCGACTTCCCGCAACTGCCCGCCGCACCCGAGGACTATCCGACCTTTCCCGACCGGTCGACGTGGCCGGTGGCGTTCCCCGAGTTGCCGCCCGCTCCCGACGGCGGCCCGAGTCGGCCACCGCAGCACATTTCGAAGGCTGCAGCGCCGCGGATCCCGGCGGACCGGTTGCCCAACCATGTGGCCATCGTGATGGACGGCAACGGCCGCTGGGCCACCCAACAGGGGCTGACCCGCACCGACGGCCACAAGGCAGGGGAGGCGGTCGTCATCGACGTCGTCTGCGGGGCAATCGAAATCGGGATCAAATGGATCAGCCTCTACGCGTTTTCCACCGAGAACTGGAAGCGTTCCCCCGAGGAGGTCCGCTTCCTGATGGGCTTCAACCGCGACGTGGTGCGCATGCGCCGGGTGAACCTCAAGACGATCGGGGTCAAGATCCGGTGGGTGGGGTCGCGGCCCCGCCTGTGGCGCAGCGTGATCAACGAATTGGCCGTCGCCGAGGAGATGACCAAGGGCAACGACGTCATCACCGTCAACTACTGCGTCAACTACGGCGGTCGCGCCGAAATCGCGGAATCCGCAAGGGAAATCGCGCGCCTGGCGGCCGCCGGCCGGCTGAACCCGGAGCGCATCACCGAGGCGACCGTGGCGCATCACCTGCAGCGGCCCGACATCCCCGACGTCGATCTCTTTCTGCGGACCTCGGGGGAGCAGCGCTCCAGCAATTTCATGCTGTGGCAGGCGGCGTACGCCGAATACATCTTTCAGGACAAGCTGTGGCCCGACTACGACCGCCGCGATCTGTGGGCGGCCTGCGAAGAATATGCGGACCGCAACCGACGGTTTGGGAGCGCCTAATGCCATCTCTGCAGGAGCGCCTGGCCTCGATCCTCCACGACGTGCTGACGGTCGAGGAGGAAGCCGATGGCGGGCTCACGGTGCACCACGACGGCACCTTCGCGTCGTTGCGGGTGGTCAACATCGCCGAGGGACTGGACCTGGTGTCGCTCACCCAGGTGGTGGCCTGGGATCTGCCGCTGACCAAGAAGCTCAGCGATCAGGTGGCCAAACAGGCGCACGACAGCAACTTCGGCAATGTGACCGTGGTCGAGAAGGTCAGCGACAAGGCCGCGGCGCGCAACTCCGGCAAGGGCGCGGCCAAAACCGCGGACGTGATGCTCCGCTACAACTTTCCCGGCGCGGGCCTGGCCGACGACGCCCTGCGCACGCTGGTCCTGCTGGTGCTCGATAGCGGCTCGCAGATCCGGCGCGTGCTGACGGCCTGAGTCCGGGCAATACGGTCAGCGACGGCAGTCCGAGCAGGTCCCGAAGATCTCGATGGTGTGGCTGACCTCGGAGTAGCCATGCTTGGCGGCCACTTGCGACGCCCACTCCTCGACCTCGTGGTCGCCCACCTCGATCGTCGACCCGCAGTGCCGGCACACCAGATGGTGGTGATGGTGCTCCGAGCACCGCCGGTAGACCGATTCGCCGGTGTCGGTGCGCAGCGTGTCGACCATCCCCGCCGACGCCATCGACTGCAGCGTCCGGTAGACCGTGGTCAGCCCGATGTTCTCGCCGCGGCGGCGCAGCTCGTCGTGCAGCTCCTGGGCCGAGCGGAATTCGTCCAGGGTCTCCAGCAGCGTGGAGATGGCCGCGCGCTGACGGGTGGAGCGAACGCTGGGTCCGGTCATTGGCGCCAGTCCTCCGCATCGTCGCAGGCGCGCGTCATGGGGTGTCCTCGCTGGCGTGGGCGACGGCATCGACGACGATGTGTGCCAGGTGGTGGTCGGCCAGGCGGTACAGCACCTCGCGGCCGGACCGCTCCCCGGCGACCACGCCCGCCGCCTTGAGAATCTTCAAATGCTGGCTGACCAGCGGTTGTGGCACCCCTAGCGCGTCGACCAGCTCATGCACGCAGCGCTGGGATTCGCGTAGCTGCAGCACGATCGCGATCCGCACGGGAGCGGCCAGGGCGCGCAGCAGCTCGCCGGCGGCGTCCAGGATCTCTCGCGACGGCGGCACCGGATACTCGGCGAACGGCGAATGCTCGCCCGCGTCACCGTGCCGATGGGCAACCAGATCCGACGACGAGCCATGGGAAGCGGTCGGCGATGAAGAGGACATCACCATGCGAGCGTTATCACCTCGAGAAGTGCCGGGTACCTGCAGTGCCCACTGTAGGGAACGAGTTCCACTGTCACATGCATGATGACGCATGTCAAAGACCGCCGCCCGGTCGATACCATTGCTGATGTTTCGCGGGCGACGATTCGTCGCCCCGCCTCGCAGCCATCCGAAAGGGAGTGGACCACCCCGTGGCGTCCGTCATCGACACCGTCGTTAACCTGGCCAAACGGCGTGGATTCGTCTATCCCTCGGGTGAGATCTACGGCGGCACCAAGTCGGCGTGGGACTACGGGCCGCTGGGTGTGGAACTCAAGGAAAACATCAAGCGGCAGTGGTGGCGCGCCGTGGTCACCGGCCGCGACGACGTCGTCGGGCTCGACTCGTCGATCATCCTGCCGCGACAGGTGTGGGTGGCATCCGGGCACGTCGAGGTGTTCCACGACCCGCTGGTCGAGTCGCTGATCACCCACAAGCGCTACCGTGCCGACCACCTGATCGAGGCCTACGAGGCCAAACACGGGCACCCGCCGCCCAACGGGCTGGCCGATATCCGCGACCCGGAGACCGGGGAGCCGGGGCAGTGGACCGAGCCGCGCGAATTCAACATGATGCTCAAGACCTACCTCGGCCCGATCGAGACCGAGGAGGGGCTGCACTACCTGCGGCCCGAGACCGCGCAGGGCATCTTCGTCAACTTCGCCAACGTGGTGACGACGGCGCGGCGCAAGCCGCCGTTCGGCATCGGGCAGATCGGCAAGAGCTTCCGCAACGAGATCACCCCGGGCAATTTCATCTTCCGCACCCGCGAGTTCGAGCAGATGGAGATGGAGTTCTTCGTCGAGCCGTCGACCGCCAAGGAGTGGCACCAGTACTGGATCGACACCCGGCACCAGTGGTACACCGATCTCGGCATCAACCCGGAGAACCTGCGGCTCTACGAACACGCAGCAGACAAGCTGTCGCACTACTCCGACCGCACCGTCGACATCGAGTACAAGTTCGGCTTCCAGGGCAACCCGTGGGGCGAGCTGGAAGGCGTCGCCAACCGGACCGACTACGACTTGTCAACGCACGCAAAGCATTCCGGCGCCGACCTGTCGTTCTACGACCAGGTCAGCGACACCCGGTACACGCCGTATGTGATCGAACCCGCGGCCGGCCTGACGCGATCGTTCATGGCTTTTTTGATCGACGCGTACGCCGAGGACGAAGCCCCGAACGCCAAGGGCGGCGTGGACAAGCGCACCGTGCTTCGCCTGGACCATCGGCTGGCCCCGGTCAAGGCGGCGGTGCTGCCGCTGTCCCGGCACGCTGACCTGAGCCCCAAGGCCCGCGACCTGGCCGCCGAATTGCGGAAATCCTGGAACATCGATTTCGACGACGCGGGCGCGATCGGGCGCCGCTACCGGCGCCAGGACGAGGTCGGGACGCCGTTCTGCGTGACGGTGGATTTCGACTCGCTGGAGGACAACGCCGTCACCGTGCGTGAACGCGATGCGATGACGCAGGAGCGGGTGTCGATGGACGCCGTCGCCGACTACCTCGCGGTTCGGCTCAAAGGCGCGTAGCCAGCCATTTCGATAAACCGGGCCATTTTGGTGTAGTGCTCCCTAGAATCCGGCCTTAGTCTTATACGCAGTGTGTGTCCAGTCGAAGTAATGACTGTCGGGGTGCAGTTGCAACGCCGTTGAAGCGGCTGGTCGTGTCGAGGTAGTAGATGTTTTTGGAATTTGCGTTCTTTCCGCCCGAGATCAACTCGGCTCTGATGTACGGCGGTGCCGGCTCCGGGCCGTTGCTGGCGGCTGCCGCGGCGTGGGACGGGTTGGCCGCCGACATGTGGGCGTCGGCGACGTCGTTCGACTCCGTGGTGTCGGGTCTGGCGTCGAACGGGCAGTGGATCGGTCCGTCCTCGGAGTCGATGACGCAGGCGGCGGCGCCGTATTTGCAGTGGTTGCACACAGCGGCTGCGCACGCCTCCATGTCGGCCGTGCAGGCCCGGGTGGCGGCGACGTCGTACGAGTCGGCCTTCGCGGCGACGGTGCCGCCCGCGGCCATCGCGGCGAACCGTATCCAGCTGATGACCTTGATCGCGACGAACATTCTCGGCCAGAACACCGCGGCCATCGCGATGACCGAATTCGAATACATCCAGATGTGGCTTCAGGACGTGCTGGCGATGTTCGGTTATCACGCGGGGGCGCAAGGGGTCATGTCGGCGTTGCCGTCGGTCAGTTCAGCCCCGTCGAGCCTGGCGGGGTTGTTCACCACACCGCTGAGCACGTTGGCGTCGCAGTTCACCGGGGCGTTGTCGTCGTTGGGTGGGCAGATATTCGGCCCCGGCTTCTCCTCGGCGGTGACCGCGATCCAATCCGCGCTGACCCAGGTGGGATCGATCGTGACGTCGGCGCCGGTGTCGTCCTTGATGTCGGCGGCCCAGATCGGGATGTATCCGGCGAGCGCGTTGATGCCGCCGATGATGGCGATGGCGCAAGGCTCTGCGCAGGTGACGTCGCTGGCCGGTGCGACGAATATGGCCGCCGCCGGCGCATCGCAGACCGTCGGTTCGACGGCTCCGGCAATCGGAGGGATGAGCGGCAACGGCGGCTGGGGCTCGTCAATCTCGGCCAGTCTGGGCAGGGCGCGGTTGGTGGGCGCGATATCGGTGCCCTCGGTGTGGCAGGGCTCGACCCCGGCCCCGATCGTCAGCTCCGCGATGGCGGGAGCGGGAGCGACCAGCGCCGTGGCGGAGCCGGCCGGAGCCACCAATGGCATGCCGATGCCGGCGCGGGCGGCCACGGGTCACGACAAGCCGGCCGAAATGGTGGGCCGGGCCGGAACCAGCCAGACCCACGTGGTGCAGTCCCGGCCCAAGGTGGTGCCGAGAAAGGGAGCCTGAGGGGGCCGGCGCAATTGCCGGGGCGGTCATACGAATAGATCGAGCGCGTCGCACATTTCTCGACATGCTGCCAACGCGTATTCATCGGTTACACGCTTAATCAAACTATTAAGTACGGTTTGCGACGGTAAATGATTCCGGCATGCGCAATGTTCCGCAGAACACTCGTACCGCGAGTAGCCGTTTCGTTGCCCGCCCGTCCTGTTCTCGATTGCGACGGTCTCGAACCGGCCGCGATCGCGCCGGGGTGGCGCGCCGCGGGCTGCCAGGAACGCCGCCGCGGCTTGAGCGCAGAATTCTTGTCGAGCAACAATTTTCGTACTCAAGCCGTAGGCCGGTCGGCAAAGTCGCGTCGCCCACCCCGTTGCATTAGCTGATCCCGAGATCGAGCGGCTCGCCGACGCTCGTGTTCCCGAGTTGCCGGGTGGCTGAATTTTCGTGATTAACGGCGACAAAGATCCGAAATTTCCAACAATTGACCTTAGGTTTGCTTTAAGATGACAAATACTCGGCGGCGAATTGTGCACCGTTGGGGTCTGTGTGAACAGAGTTTCGGGTGTGGAAGGGGGCATCATGCTTTTGCCTCTTGGTTCACCTCTGCCGGACGATTCGGTCGAGGCAGTTCGGGGTGAGTCAGGCATGCTCGGTCGCTTAACGGTTCCGCTCAGTTGGGGCGTGGCCGTGCCGCCGGACGACTATGACCATTGGGCGCCGGAGCGCGAAGAGCTCACCGCTACCAATGACAAGGCGACCGACGGGCCGGATTCAGAGGCGGCTGCCGACGGCATGAGTGAAAAGAAGGAATGGGGGCATTGGAACGAACGGGGAAGCGAAGCCCAACCTCGTTTCGAAGCGCCACGAGCCAGCAGCGTTGTACCGCATTCTCCGTGGGCTGGTTGAGAGGAAACGGTCGGCCAACCGGTCCGGCACGTCACTGAGTTCACTCCGCTTAGCTAAGGAACAGGCAGTATGGCAACACGTTTTATGACCGACCCGCACGCGATGCGTGCGATGGCGGGCCGTTTTGAGATGCACGCGCAGACGGTGTCGGATGAGGCTCGCAAGATGTGGGCGTCGTCGATGAACATCGCCGGTGCGGGCTGGAGCGGTCAGGCCCAGGCCACGTCGTACGACACGATGGGTCAGATGAACCAGGCGTTCAACAACATTGTCAACATGCTCCACGGCGTGCGTGACGGGCTGATCCGTGACGCGAACAACTACGAGACGCAAGAGCAGGCCTCGCAGCAGGCCCTCAGCCACTAGCCGCGAACATCGCTGCTACCCAATACTTGAGGATGTAGACAATGTCGATCAATTACCAGTTCGGTGATGTGGACGCGCACGGTGCCCTGATCCGCGCGCAGGCCGCCTCGTTGGAGGCCGAGCACCAGGCCATCGTTCGCGATGTGCTGGCTGCCGGTGACTTCTGGGGTGGCGCCGGTTCGGTAGCGTGCCAGGAGTTCATCACCCAGTTGGGTCGGAACTTCCAGGTGATCTACGAGCAGGCCAACCAGCACGGTCAGAAGGTGCAGAGTGCCGGCAACAACATGGCCAGCACCGACAGCGCCGTCGGGTCCAGCTGGGCCTAACAGAGTCCGAGTCGTAGGGGCGTGCCGAGCAATCGGTGCGCCCCTACTGCTGTCAGGGGCTCAGAAGCGTCCGCCGCCACCCATGAAGCCGCCGTCGGAGCCGCCGGGCGACGAGTTCGACGAGCCGCCGAACGACGTGGAGCTCCAGCCGCCGAATCCGCCCCGTAAGCCGCCGCTGAGCAGGTCGCCGATGATGATGCCGCCGAGCATCGCGCCGGTGTCGTTGCCGCCGGCCCCGGTATAGGCACGCTGAGCCGAGGCCACGTCGGCGTTGGCCAGCGACTGCGCGTTGGCCGCCAGCGTCGACGCCGCATTGGCGTGGGCGATCGCCTCGGCCGGGTCGGTAGCCCTTTTGGCGTGCGCCGCTTCGAGATGGCGTTGGGCTTCGGCGAGCCGGGTCCGGGCGTCGGGCCCGACGCTGCCGCGACGGGTGTCGATGTACTCCGAGACCCCGCGCACCCGCGATTCCGCGGTGAACAACGCCTGGTCGAGTGACCGGTTCAGCCGCTCGGCGTCCGCCTGTTCCTTGGCCACCGTGGCCAGCAGCCGGTTGAGGTCGGAGTCGGCCTTGGCCAGCTGGGCGAAAGTACCCAGCGGATCCGCGGATCCACCGCCGGCGGCATCGACGGCTCGGGTGGCGGCGTCCCGGGCCGCGGCGAGCTCGCCGGCGTGCTGGGCTTTCGCGTTCTGCCCCTGCAGCTGCTCGCTGGCGCGCTGAATGCCCGCCTGGATGTCGGTCATCACCGCCGGCAACCTCTCGACGGCACGCCGGATGTCGCCCTCGGCGTTGTCCACCGCATCGAGCAGCGCGCGAGCCTGCCCGAGCGCCGACTCGGCGGCGCGCACCGCGTCGACCAAACCGCTCTGCTGTCCGCTGACCGCGTTGCCGGCCAGCGCGCGGGCCGAGCTGATGTTGCGGTCGGCGAACGCCAGCCGTTCCTTGCCGGTGGCCACATTGCCCGACACCGAAGTCAGTGCCGCAGGGCCGAATTCCTTGTTCAACTCGGCCAGCCGCTGTTCGGCCGGCTCGATGCGGGCGGTGAGTTCGACGACCTGCTGGGTCAGTGCATCGAGGCGCGTCGCGGCGTTGACCACCAAATCGCGTAGCTGCTCGAACGCCTCGGTCTGTGCATCCAGTTCGCGGTCCGCGCCGGCAGCCGACACGATCACCTGGGTGAGCAGCTGGCGCCGCTGCGCGGGCGTCTCGGGTATGGCGTCGTCGAGTTGCTGGCGCACCGTAAATGCTTGGGATAGTGCGGCTTTGGCGTTGTTGACGGCCTGGGTGAAGGGTTCGGTGCGTTCGGCGCCGAACTCGTCGATCGCCAGGGCAAGCTCGTTGGAGCTGGTGCGCACCGCGTTGTCGACCTCGACCACCATCGAGCGCGACAGGTCGTCGAGGGCGGCCAGCGGCACGGCGGCCAGCGCGGTCGGGTTGGTGGGGTCCACCCGGCGCGCGGCGGCCAAATCGGCGGTGCGGCGCCGCCGGCGCCGATAACGCATCACGAGCACCAAGGCCACCACCGCGACGATGATCACGCCGAGGCTGGCCAGCAGCCAGAAGCGGTTCGACGAATTCGGCTTCGCATCAAGGCCATTCGCCGCGGAGACCGCGGCGCCACGCCAATCCCCCTCGCGCAGGGCGGGTTCGATTTCGTTGCGGCGCAGCTCGTCGACCTGCGTTTGGGTGACGCCTTTGACCCCGGACGGCACCAGGAAGGCGTACGAGCGTCCGGTGGTGGCCACCGCCAGAAGCGCATCGTAGGTACCCAAATCGCTTTCGTGGATCGTGCGCTGCGCCCAGGTCACCGCGTTCTGGCCGGAGAAGTCTTCGACGTAGACCACCCACAACCGGATGTGACGCTCGGCGTAGAGGTGGTCGACGGCCGTGCCCACGTCGGTACGCCCGGAGGGCGACAGCGCGCCGGCGTTGTCGGTGACATACCCCGGCAGCCGGAACGGGGGCTCCGCGCCGGCGGCCGGTGCCGCCAGCAGCCCGGTGATGAGCATCGTCAGGATCACGCCGAGTAAGCGGGCAACGCGCATAGGTCAATTTAAGCCCCGCAACGGCGTGGGTCGGAGCGGAGCCGCTCGCCAGCATTCCCTGGCAGACTGTGCGTCGGTGATCACGAACGTGCACGACCCATACGACGACTTCGACCGGCAACGGCGGGTGGGCGAAGCGCCGAAGACCGCGGGTCTGCCGGGCACGGAAGGTCAGCACCGCACCGACTTCGCCCGGGACCGGGCGCGCGTGTTGCACAGTGCCGCGCTGCGCCGCTTGGCGGACAAGACCCAAGTCGTCGGGCCCCGCGAAGGCGACACCCCGCGCACCCGGCTGACGCACTCGCTGGAGGTCGCGCAGATCGGGCGCGGCATGGCGATCGGGCTGGGTTGCGATCTCGATCTCGTCGAGCTGGCCGGGCTGGCCCATGACATCGGGCACCCGCCCTACGGGCACAACGGCGAGCGCGCGCTCAATGAGGTCGCCGACCAGCACGGTGGTTTCGAAGGCAACGCCCAGAATTTCCGGATCCTCAATGGCCTCGAGCCCAAAGTGCTTGATGGGCAAGGCAATAGCGCGGGATTGAACCTGACCCGCGCCTCGCTGGACGCGGTGACCAAGTATCCGTGGACGCGGCGCGACGGCGTGCGCAAGTTCGGGTTTTACGAAGAGGACCGCGAGGCGGCCGACTGGATGCGCGCCGGGGCGCCGCAGGACCGGATGTGCCTGGAAGCTCAGGTGATGGACTGGGCCGACGACGTCGCCTACTCGGTGCACGACGTCGAGGACGGGGTCGTCTCACAGCGCATCGATTTGCGGGTGCTCGCCGACGACGACGAGGCGGCGGCGCTGGCCAAGCTGGGGGAGAGCGAATTCTCCCGGGTGAGCGCCGACGATTTCCTGGCGGCCGCGCGCCGGCTGTCGGCGCTGCCGGTGGTCGCCGCGGTCGGCAAGTACGACGCCACGCTGGCGGCGTCGGTTGCGCTCAAGCAGTTGACCAGTGAATTGGTGGGCAGGTTCGCCTCGGTCGCGATCGCGACCACACGCGCGGCGGCGGGTCCCGGCCCGCTGGTGCGTTTCCAGGCCGATCTGCAGGTGCCCGATTTGGTGCGGGCCGAGGTGGCCCTGCTCAAAATTCTGGCGTTGCAGTTCATCATGTCCGACCCGCGGCATCTGGATACCCAGGCCCGGCAGCGCGAACGCATTCATCAAGTGGCGCAATGGCTGTACGCCGGAGCGCCCCGCACACTCGACCCGTTCTTCGCCGCGGCATTCACCACCGCCGCCGACGACGGCGCCCGGTTGCGGGTCGTCATCGACCAAATCGCCTCGTACACCGAGGGCCGGCTGGAACGAATCGACCCCAGCCCGGCCGGCACGTAAGGGCATTTTCCGCCCGGACGCCACCCGTTAGGCTGCAGGGCATGAGCAGAAACACCGCCGTTGCCGCCGCCCTGTTGTCGATCCCGATCGTGGCCATCGCCGCGTGCAGTTCGCCTCAGCATGCGAGCACCCAGCCCGGCACCACGCCGCCGGTGCTCAGCGGCTCCGCGTCGACGACATCCAGCCCGGCTGCGCCCAGCGGCCAAGCGCTCTCTGCCGTACTCAAAGCACCCGACGGCCGGCAGGTAGCCACCGCCACCTTCGACTTCACCAACGGCTATGTCACCGTTACGGTCAAAACGGACGCCCCCGGCATCCTGGCGCCCGGATTCCACGGCATGCACATCCACGAGATCGGCAAGTGCGAGCCGAACTCGGTGGCCCCGACCGGCGGTCCGCCCGGGAACTTCCTGTCCGCCGGCGGCCATCTGCAGGCACCCGGGCACACCGGCAAACCCGAAAGCGGTGACCTGACCTCGCTCGAAGTGCGCCAGGACGGCTCGGCCTACCTGGTGACCACCACCGACGCGGTCAACCGGGATCTGCTGCTGGGACCGAACAAGACCGCCTTGATGCTGCACGGCGTCGACGGCGGCGATATGCCCGGCATGCCCGCGATGGCGGGCGGGGCGATGGAGCGGGTCGCCTGCGGCGTGATCGGCCCGGCCAGCTGAGCTGGTCGCCCCGGGTTTGGTGAGAAGGCCGGATCCGGCGTCCTAGACTGAGCCGATGGCTGGCCGGATCTCCGATCGTGATATCGCCGCCATCCGCGAACGTGCCCGTATCGAGGAAGTCGTCGGCGACTATGTCCAGCTGCGCCGCGCGGGTGCGGACTCGCTGAAGGGCTTGTGCCCCTTCCACAACGAGAAGTCCCCGTCTTTTCACGTCCGCCCCAACCACGGCCACTTCCACTGCTTCGGCTGCGGTGAAGGCGGCGATGTGTACGCGTTCATCCAGAAGATCGAACACGTCAGCTTTGTCGAAGCCGTCGAACTGCTCGCCGACCGGATCGGCCACACGATCACCTACAGCGGCGCGGCGGCCACCAACGTGCAGCGCGATCGCGGCAGCCGCAGCCGGCTCATCGCGGCCAACGCGGCCGCCGCCGAGTTCTATGCCCAGGAGTTGGAGTCCGACGAGGCGGCACCGGCGCGTCAATATCTGAAGGAACGCAACTTCGACGCCGAGGCCGCCCGCCACTTCGGCTGCGGATTCGCGCCGTCGGGCTGGGAGAAGCTGACAAAGCACTTGCAGCGCAAGGGTTTCGAGTTCAAGGAGCTGGAAGCCGCCGGCCTGTCCCGGGAGGGACGCCGCGGCCCGATGGACCGCTTCCACCGCAGGTTGCTGTGGCCCATCCGCAGCTCGGCAGGTGAGGTGATCGGGTTCGGTGCCCGGCGGCTGTTCGACGACGACCAGATGGAAGCCAAGTACGTCAACACCCCCGAGACGCTGCTCTACAAGAAGTCGTCGGTGATGTTCGGCATCGACTTGGCCAAACGCGACATCGCCAGGGGACACCAGGCGGTCGTCGTCGAGGGCTACACCGACGTGATGGCGATGCATCTGGCCGGGGTCACCACCGCGGTCGCGTCGTGTGGCACCGCATTCGGCGACGAGCATCTGGCCATGCTGCGCAGGCTGATGATGGACGACAGCTTCTTCCGCGGCGAACTGATCTACGTCTTCGACGGCGACGCGGCCGGCCGCGCCGCCGCGCTCAAGGCCTTCGGCGGTGAGCAGAACCTGGCCGGGCAGTCGTTCGTCGCGGTCGCCCCGGACGGCATGGATCCCTGCGACCTGCGCCTGGCGTCCGGCGACGCCGTGCTGCGCGACCTGGTGGCACGGCGAACCCCGTTGTTCGAGTTCGCGATTCGCACCGCGCTCGCCGAATTCGACCTGGACAACGCCGAAGGCCGGGTCGCCGCGCTGCGCCGCTGCGTGCCGATGGTGGGCCAGATCAAGGACTCCACGCTGCGTGACGAGTACGCCCGCCAACTCGCCGGCTGGGTGGGCTGGGACGACGTCGCGCAGGTCATCGACCGGGTGCGGACCGAGGCGAAGAAGTCCACCGCCCCGGCGGCCCGGGCGGGTTCGGCGCCGGCTCCGCGCCGCGCTGCTCAGCAGCCGGCTCCAACCGCTCCGGCCGAGCCCGCCGCCGGGCGTCCCAACCCCAAGGACCCGACGCTGTGGCCGCAGCGCGAGGCACTCAAGTCGGCGTTGCAGTACCCGGCGTTCGCCGGCCCGGTGTTCGACACGCTGACCGTCGAGAGCTTCACCCACCCCGGCTACGCGGCCGTGCGCGCGGCCATCGACGCGGCCGGCGGCACGTCGACCGGCATCACCGGCGCGCAGTGGATCGACGCGGTCCGCCACCACACCACGTCGACGCTGACCGCCGGCCTGATCAGCGAACTCGGCGTGGAGGTGGTCGCCGTCGACGACGAGAAGCTGCCCCGCTACATCGCCGGGGTGCTGGCCCGGCTGCAGGAAGTCTGGATGGGCCGACAGATCGCCGAGGTCAAGTCCAAGCTGCAGCGGATGTCACCGATCGACCAGGGCGACGAATATCACGCGCTGTTCGGCGACCTGGTCGCCATGGAGGCCTACCGGCGCAGCCTGCTGGAGCAGGCTAGCGGCGACGATCTGACGGCGTAAGGGCCTCGTCGGCCGGCCGCTCGACTTCGCGCTGCACCACGGCCGTCTCGCTGTCGATCTCGGCCACGGTGACGAACCCCGCGTCCGGCGAGATCGTGTTCGCGATCTTGCGCCGGCCACCGTCGATCATCGACTGGGCCATCGGACTGCTGGTCAGCGCGCGATACGTGGCGACGAGCTGCTCGTATCGGCGACGGCCGGCTTTCGAGCCCAGCACGTAGCCCAGTCCGAGCACGACGACATATCGGATCAAAGCGTCCCTCCCCAGGCGGTGCGGATGGGTCCATCCTGCCTCACTCGGCCGGGTGCGCGCGCCCCCGATCGGTCTAGCCGGGCGCGCGTCGCCCGCCCTGAACTTGGGCGCGGGTGTGCCAGTACGCTAGAGTCGTCCAGCGATCCGCGCCAGATTTCGCGCGGGCCAGGTTAATCCCCTGTAGCTCAATTGGCAGAGCATTCGGCTGTTAACCGAAGGGTTGGTGGTTCGAGTCCACCCGGGGGAGCAGGCAACGGCGCATCTCCAGCACACCGGGCACGTGGTGCTCGGGGGCGCCGTCAACCGGGGGTTCGGCATCGATGGTTCGAAATTTGACGGGTGTACAGCGCGCGGTGCGCTTACGTCACCGTCAGTTCAGTAGCAACGCGTACGGTTTCACCGTCGCACTCGTGTGTGCCCGCACATGACGGCAGGAGGGTGGTGTCGTCCGGTGCCGTTGAGCGGATTGCTGACAACGTTCGACGCATTCATTCGCGCCGGATACCCGCATGGCGTGCCGCGCGCCGACTACGTCCCGCTGCTGGCCCTGCTGCGGCGCCGCATGCCCGACAACGCGGTGGCCGCGGTGGCCACCCAGGTGGCGGCCGACGGCGACCTGAACATCAATGCCGCCGACATTCGCGCGGCCATCACCCGGGTCGCCGATGAACTGCCCAGCACGGCCGACCTCGAACGCGTCCAGCGGCGGCTTGCGGTGATCATCGAATTGGCCCAGCAGCCAGCGTAATTGGGGTAGGTCGCTAGTCGTCGATGACGGCGAGTCCGCGCCGCTCGAGATCCGCCAAGCCGTCCCGCATCGCTTGCAGCTGTTCGGCCGAATGCCCCACCCAGTCGGTGATCTCGCCGACGATGCGCACCGGCTGCCGGGTGCGGTACGAGCGGGTCGGATTTCCGGGGAACTTTTTATCGGTCACGTTCGGGTCGTCTTCCAGCGTGCCTTCGGGTTCCACCACGTAGATGCGGCCCTGGCCTTTTCCCTTCGCCAGCTCGGCTCCCCACACCGCGGCATCCAACGTCCGCGTCACGTAAACGTGGTTGGCCACGCGTCCTTCGGCGTAGTTCGACCGCCGTCCGGGCTCCAGCAGATCACCCACCGCGAGGTCGGACTTGGTGCCGTGCAAGAAGGCGCCCGACTCGTGCACCTCGAACGGTTTCGGCGCGTTCATCGGACTAGTTTGTCCCGCAGTGGTTTTCGCGATGAGATCAGATGGAGAAGTCTTCGCCGTGCCAGACGCCGGCCTCGGGTGGCCGGATGACGCGGCCGGTCTGCTGATTGTTGTCGCC
Organism: Unio delphinus; assembly: GCA_029339505.1. Lineage (NCBI taxonomy): Eukaryota > Metazoa > Mollusca > Bivalvia > Unionida > Unionidae > Unio > Unio delphinus. The sequence continues at coordinate 117,154 of JAQISU010000508.1, forward strand.
CTGGGCCTCGAGTTTGGCCACCCGGGTGAGCAACTGCTGCAGGCTGACTCCCACCAGATCGGGCATCAGCGAATCGTTCGGGCTGCCGGGCTTGGCGGTGCTGATGACCTGCCCGGGCACGCCGACGACGACGGCGCCCGACGGAACTTCCTTGACCACAACAGCATTGGCGCCGATGCGGCTGTCGTCGCCGATCTTGATCGCGCCGAGTACCTTGGCCCCGGCGCCGATGACCACCCGATCGCCGATGGTGGGGTGACGCTTCCCGGTGTCCCTGCCGCTGCCGCCGAGCGTGACGCCGTGATAGATCGTGACGTCGTCGCCCACTTCGGCGGTTTCGCCGATCACCACGCCGGTCGCGTGGTCGATGAACAGTCCCTTGCCGAGAGTCGCACCGGGATGGATCTCGACACCGGTCAGGATGCGGGTGAGTTCGGCGAATCCCCGCGCGGCGACCTTGGCGCCGCGGTTCCACAGCGACTGGCTGATCCGATGACCCCAGATGGCGTGCACGCCGGGATAGGCGACGATGACCTGCAGCGTCGACGGGTTGGCCGGATCGCGTTCCCTGGCCGCCTGTATGTCTCGCCGTGCTTCGTCGAACATGGATTAGTCGCCCACGTCGTCGAAAAGCGGCGTGCTCAAATACCGTTCGCCGAAGTCGGGAAGCACAACCACGATCAGCTTTCCGGCGTTTTCGGGCCGGCGCGCGATTTGCAGCGCGGCCACCACGGCCGCGCCCGAGGACACGCCGACCAGCAGACCCTCTTCGCGGGCCAATCGTCGGGCCAGGTTGATCGAGTCTTCGTTGCCGACGGTGATGATCTCGTCGATCAGATCCAGGTCGAGCACCGGCGGAATGAATCCCGCGCCGATGCCCTGAATCGGGTGCGGTCCCTTCTGGCCACCGGACAGCACCGGGGACGCGGCCGGCTCGACGGCCACGAACTGCACCGAGGGCTTGCGTTCCTTGATGACCTGGGCGACGCCGGTGATCGTGCCGCCGGTGCCGACCCCCGCGACGAAGAAGTCGATCTTGCCGTCGGTGTCGCGCCACACCTCTTCGGCGGTGGTCTTACGGTGAATGGCCGCGTTGGCCGGGTTCTCGAACTGCTGGGGCACGAAATACCGCTGGTCGGTCTTGGCCAGTTCCTCGGCCTTGGCGATGGCGCCCGGCATCCCTTCGGGGCCCGGGGTCAGGATGAGCTCGGCGCCCAGCGCCCGCAGCAGCTTGCGCCGCTCGATGCTCATCGTCTCCGGCATGGTCAGCACGATCCGGTAGCCCCGGGCCGCGGCCACCACGGCCAGCGCGATGCCCGTGTTTCCGCTCGTCGGCTCGAGGATGATCGTGTCCGGCTTGATCAAGCCCGCTTCCTCGGCCGCGTCGATCAGGGCCACCCCGAGGCGGTCCTTCACGCTGTTTGCCGGGTTGAACGATTCCAGCTTGGCGACCACGCTCGCGCCGGCGCCGTCGGTGACCCGGTTCAACCGGACCAGGGGGGTATTGCCGATCAGTTGGGTGATGTTCTCAGCGATGGTCACAAACGCCATTCCAGCGAATGTCGAAGTGGATTGCAACGTCGGAGGGTACGGCGAGGGCGACTGGAGTGAATTGCTCAGGAGCCTCGGGGGCCACACCGGTCAGCACGCGGCCGGTGAGTCGGTACGACGTGGTGGCGGTCAAAGTTGCCGCCGACGTGGCCGGTGCCGGACGCAGGTAGAAGTCGGTGCCCGGGTGGACTATCCCGTCTATCGCGAAACCGTCGGCGTCGACCAGTGAGTGGCCGTCGACAACGTTGAACGTCAACGGGATTCGTACCTGGAAAGGGCCCACCAGCTCGGGCCCGGCGGTGGCCTCGGTGTCGATGAGGGCGGATTCGTCGGGCTCCTGCGGCGCCTTGAGCGCCCCGGAGAGCAGGTAGTTGTAAAGATGCACAACGCGATCGGCGTTGCGGTAGTGCCGCGCACCCGTCAGCCAGAAGCCGACGTGGCCGATCTTGGGCGTGCTGCCGTCCACTGTCTCGGCGATGAGCCGGTAGTAGCGATAGCCGTGTCCGCGGTGGCCGTGGCTGCTGCTCGACAACGTGCTGCCGATGCCCAGCGCACGTTCGTAGCGTCCCATGGCCGCATCCGTGGTCAGCTGTGAACCCGAAACATCCTGCCAGTCAACGCCATTGGCGGACTTCTGCAGCCGCAAAGTGACGGTGGTGTCGGAGGAGGTCCACACCGAGTAGCCGCCGAGCTGGGGCTGACCGTCGAATTCGAAGGTGATTTCCGGTCCGGGTCCCCGACGCACCGCGACCGGAACATTCAGCGGCTGCGTATCCAAGGCCAGGCCGTTGGTCAGATACCAAATCGCGGCCTGGGTAGCCGCAATGGCTTCGTGTTCCTCGAGGTTGCCGGTTCCCAGCGGGTATCCGGCCGCACGCAACCGCCGGCTCAGCTCGGCGGTCGAACGCAGCGGATAGGAGTGGCGCAGAATCCAATCCACTTCGGCCTCGTAGTCGCGGCTGCGCAGATGCTCGAGCGCGGACCAGGTTCCCAGGCGGTAGCGCGACGGCAGATGCGGCGCGATACCGGAGAAGTCCAGCGAGTAGGCGTGCAGGTTGGGGTGCAAGCGGATCAGATCGGTCCGCGCGGTGCTGCCGTCACTGAACGTGATCGTGTCGACCGTGTGGGAGTAGGTGCCGCCGCGGTAGCGCGTCATCTGGGGCAGGTCGTTGGCCGGCCGGGCCAGGATCCGCGGACGGGTCGTCACCTCCGCCAGTGCGCGGCTGGGTATGGACAAAACGGTCATTGCTGATTGCTCTTCCCGAAAGATTTCGACTGGGGCGCGCCTCGGTACGCGCGGGCATGCGCCCGCTAGCGGGTAAAAAGCGCGACGATTAGAAAGTCAGATCTGGGTCGTCTGGAATCAACAACAGCGACAACAGTCCACGGCAAGGCAGCGCGAAGGGATGAAGCGCAGCTGTGCAGCGTGGTGCATGCAACCACTATAGGGCAATATCGCCAGCGGGTTTGCTCGACCAGCAGCACCAACCCCGCGGTTGAAAAAATCTCGATGAGTTTTACACTTGCCTCGGCTCAGCGTGGCGCTCTCGGTTGATGACCTGTGGCTCTACATCCGTGCTAAGTATTCGAAAACGACGGAAGGACCAAGATGACGTCGGCTCAAAACGAGTCTCAGGCTCTCGGAGATCTCGGTGCCAGGCAGCTAGCCAACGCGACCAAAACTGTCCCGCAGCTCTCGACGATAACCCCCCGCTGGCTGCTGCATCTGCTGAGCTTCGTGCCGGTCGAAGCCGGTATCTACCGGGTGAACCGGGTCGTCAACCCCGAGCAGGTCGCCGTGACGGCCCAGGAGGGTGCGGCCCTCGACACGCCGCTGTCGGAGACCTTCGTCGACTACGAGACCAGCCCCCGCGAGTACACGCTGCGCAACATCTCCACGCTGCTCGACGTCAGCACCCGGGTCTCCGACCTTTACTCCAGCCCGCACGACCAGGTCACCCAGCAGCTGCGGCTGACCATCGAGACCATCAAGGAGCGTCAGGAGTCCGAGCTGATCAACAGCCCGGAGTACGGGTTGCTGGCGCAGGCGACCCCGGAGCAGACCATTCAGACGCTCGGCGGCCCGCCGACCCCCGATGACCTGGACGCGCTGATCACCCGGGTGTGGAAGACGCCCAGCTTCTTCCTGACCCACCCGCAGGGCATCGCCGCCTTCGGCCGGGAGGCCACCTACCGCGGCGTGCCGCCCGTCGTCGTCAGCCTGTTCGGCGCGCAGTTCATCACCTGGCGTGGCATTCCGCTGATCCCGTCGGACAAGGTGCCCCTCGAGGACGGCAAGACCAAGATCATCCTGGTGCGCACCGGCGAGGAGCGCCAAGGGGTCGTCGGCCTGTTCCAGCCGGGCCTGGTCGGAGAGCAGGCGCCGGGCCTGTCGGTGCGGTTCACCGGCATCAACCAGTCGGCGATCGCGCGGTACCTGGTGACCCTGTACACGTCCTTGGCTGTCCTCACCGACGACGCGCTTGCCGTGCTCGAAGACGTCGCTGTGGACCAGTTCCATGAGTACAAGTGAGTATCGGTCGGTAGACGCCGAAAGCGACCTGCCCTTGGGCGCCGCGGAGATCGCGGCACTGGCCAGCCAGCTGTACGCGGCCAGCTTCCGCCCGGGTCCGGATAGCCCGCCGCAGTCGGCGCCGGTCGCCCCGCGCGGGAGTGTGCCGGACACGACGGCGGCCGCCTCGGCCGGGCAGACCGCGGCGGGCGGCACCGATCTGTACTCGGCGCCGGTTCCGCTCCTCGGTATCACCGACATCTACGTTCCGGCTCCGACGTCCCCGGAACCCGAACCGCCCCCGCAGACGGTGCCGGTCGCCCCGCGCGGCAATGCGCCGGACACCTCGGCGGTGCCGTCGGGCGCACACGCGGTCGGCAGCGTCGCCGACCCGTACCGGCCGCCGGCCGACTTCAGCGCGTTCGAGGTCCCCACCTCGGGCATCGTTCCGACGGTTCCCGGCGTGCTGGCCAGTCCTTCTAATGCCGCAGCACCGCCCAGCGCTCCGGTGGCGCCGCGGGGTTCGGCTCCGTATTCCGGGATCGGATGGCTGCCCGATGCGCCGTCCGTCGGCAACCTCGGCTGGTCGGACGCGGTGCCCGCCGCGCCCGCGGCGCTGAACGCGCCGGCCGGTAACGAGTACACCTATCACTTCCTGAGGGCCGCGGATCCGGTGCCGCAGTTGACCGACGACCACGAGGTGTTCGACGTCAACGCGATCCGGGAGGATTTTCCGATCCTCAAGGAGACGGTCAACGGAAAGCCGCTGATCTGGTTCGACAACGCCGCGACCACCCAGAAGCCGCAGTCGGTGATCGACCGGATCTCGTACTTCTACGCGCACGAGAACTCCAATATTCACCGGGCGGCCCACGAGCTCGCGGCCCGCGCCACGGATGCCTACGAAGAGGCCCGCGAGGCCGTGCGCCGATTCATCGGCGCCGAGAAGGCCGAGCAGAACATTTTCGTGCGCGGCACCACCGAGGCCATCAACTTGGTGGCCTACGCGTGGGGTGGCAAGCATTTGGGCCCGGGTGACGAGATCGTCATCACCCATCTCGAACACCACGCCAATATCGTTCCGTGGCAATTGCTTTCGCAGCGGACCGGAGCGATCCTGAAGGTGGCGCCGGTCGACGACGCGGGCAACCTGCTGCTGTCGGAGTTCGAGGATCTGCTCGGGCCGAAGACGAAGCTGGTGGCGGCCACCCAGGTGTCGAACGCGCTGGGGACGGTGACGCCGGTCGAGAAGATCGTCCAGTTGGGTCACCGCTACGGTGCGCGGGTGCTGATCGACGGCGCCCAGTCGATTCCGCACCTGCCCATCGACGTCGCCGAACTGGGTGTCGACTTCTTCGTGTTCTCCGGGCATAAGATCTACGGCCCCACCGGAATTGGCGTGCTCTACGGCTCCGAGGAAGCGCTGGCCGAGACGCCGCCGTGGCAGGGCGGCGGCAACATGATCGCCGACGTCACCCTGGAACGCTCGCTGTACCAAGGACTTCCGAACAAGTTCGAGGCGGGCACCGGCAACATCGCCGACGCCGTCGGACTGGGCGAGGCGCTGCGGTACGTCGAGCGGGTGGGCATCGAGCGCATCGCCGCCTACGAGCACGCGTTGCTGGACTACGCGACCCCGCGTCTGGCCGACATCCCCGGCGTCCGCCTGGTGGGCACCGCGGAGGAGAAGGCCAGCGTGCTGTCCTTCGTGCTGGCCGGCCACGAGCCGCTCGAGGTCGGCAAGGCGCTGAACGCCGAAGGAATCGCGGTGCGGGCCGGACATCATTGCGCGCAACCGATTTTGCGCCGATACGGCCTGGAGGCCACGGTCCGTCCGTCGTTCGCCTTCTACAACACGTTCGAGGAGATCGACGTGTTCATCAAGGCGGTACGCCGGATCGCCGAAGGCGGCACGAACGTCGGCTAGCGTGCCGACGCGGCTTTGACTGTGCGGTCAGGGTTTTGAGTGTGCGCACACGGTGGCGTCGGTCGGCGTGTCGCCGCCCTGGCCGCACACTCAAAGCCGAGGACGCACACGCGAGGTGCGCGCTAATCGCGCCCGGAGCAACGTAAATTGCCTTCATTCTGAACGAAACTGTTGCTTTCGGCGTCACTCGGCCGGACTCTGACGTGCTATCAACGTGAATCCTCGAGTGGATTGCGATATGCCGGAAACAAATTCGTTCGGTGCTGGCGAATGGTCTTTTGTCGACTGCAGCTGCCGTCGACATGACGTTGCTATTCCGCGCCTGCCGGCGCGCTGGCCGAGTCGCCGCGCCCCACCCTGACGGGCGAGATTTCTTCTTCAGGCCGCCCTGCCAGCGAGTTCGGCACGAATGTCGGGCGAACGTTCATCGGGGCCCGCCAGATTTCTTCTGGTTGATTGCAACCCTGACGCCGGGCATCACTTTGCCCGTAAACATCTGCGATGTTCTATGTGCGCAAACAGACGACGCGGTCCACGTGTAACCAATGCTGACCTGTTATGGGCCGGCGAGTTACGTACGGGTAAATGTGATTACGACATTGGGGGACCGCATGAGCCGAATCGACCGTCGGCGGTCTGAGCAGGTCCTGTGAACGGGACCGCCATCGCAAAGCCGATGAATGCGCTGGGCGAATTCTTCATGCTCAGCGCCGAAGCGTTGGTGACCGCGCTGCGACGCCCGTGGGCCTGGCGCGAGATTCTCGAGCAGATCTGGTTCGTCGCCCGGGTGTCGATTTTTCCGACGATCATGCTCTCGATTCCCTACACGGTGCTGATCGTGTTCGTCCTCAACATTCTGCTCGTGGAGATTGGTGCCGGAGATCTGTCCGGTGCCGGGGCGGGCCTGGCCTCGGTGACCCAGGTCGGGCCGGTTGTCACGGCGATGGTGGTCTCGGGCGCCGGGTCGACCGCGATGTGTGCCGACTTGGGTGCTCGCACCATCCGTGAGGAAATCGATGCGATGAAGGTCATCGGCGTCAACCCGGTTCAGGCACTGGTGGTTCCGCGCATCATCGCCGCGACCTTCGTCGCGGTGCTGCTCTACTCGGTGGTCGCGGTCACCGGCTTGACCGGCAGCTACGTCTTCGTGGTCTTCGTTCAGCACGTCACACCCGGTGCCTTCATCGCCGGCATGACACTGGTCACCGGGCTTCCGCAGGTGGTGATCTCGCTGATCAAGGCGATGTTGTTCGGGCTGTCCGCCGGCCTGATCGCCTGCTACAAGGGACTTTCGGTGGGCGGCGGTCCCACCGGCGTCGGGAACGCGGTGAACGAGACCGTGGTCTTCTCCTTCATGGCGTTGTTCTTCATCAACATCGTGACCACCGCGCTCGGAGTGAAAGTGACTGCCAAATGACCGATCTCGCGCGCGGTCCGTCGTGGCTGGACACTCTCGGCCCGAGGTTGGTGGCGTCCACCCGCAAGCTGGGCGAGCAGACCGAGTTCTACGGAAAGTCGTTGGCCGCCACCGTCGACGCGGTCCGGCGTTACCCGAACGAACTACTGCGCCTGATCGCCGAGATGGGCATGGGCACGGGCGCTCTGGCGGTGATCGGCGGCACCGTCGGCATCATCGGTTTTCTGACCCTGACCACGGGCGCTCTCGTCGCCGTGCAGGGCTACGACACGCTGTCCAACATCGGCGTGGAGGCGTTGACGGGCTTCCTGTCGGCGTTCCTGAACGTCCGGATGATCGCGCCCTGCACGGCCGGGCTGGCGTTGGCGGCCACGATCGGTGCCGGTGCGACGGCGCAATTGGGCGCGATGCGTATCAACGAGGAGATCGACGCGCTGGAGGTGATGGGCATCCGGTCGATCACGTACCTGGCGTCCACGCGAATCATCGCCGGCGTCCTGGTCGTCATCCCGCTCTACGCCGTCGCGGTCCTGATGTCGTTCGTCGCGGCGAAGTTCCTCACGATTTACGCCTACGGTCAGTCCCGGGGCGTCTACGAGCACTACTTCGGAACCTTTCTGCGTCCCAGCGATCTGATGTGGTCGTTTCTTTCGGCGCTGACGATGGCGACGGGTGTGATGGTCGTGCACACCTATTACGGCTTTACCGCGACGGGTGGTCCCGCCGGGGTGGGAGAGGCGGTCGGTCGTTCAGTGCGGTCATCGATGATCGTCACGGCGTTCGTCTGCCTGATGATCTCGCTGTCCGTCTACGGGCAGTCCGGCAACTTCAACCTGTCCGGGTAGCCGGATGAGCAACCACAGGGAGAGCGGACCCAGCAGGCCAAACCGAGTCCGCAGCAGCAGGATTGATCCGATCTGGTGGGCGCCGACGTTGTTCATCCTCGTCGGCGGGCTGATAGCGGTGACCGCCGGGGCGTTCTCCGGAAAGTTCCAGGACTTCGTCCCGCTCACGCTGGTGTCGGACCGGGCCGGCTTGGTGATGGAACCGGGCGCCAAGGTGAAGTTGCGCGGGGTGCCGGTCGGCACCGTCGCGTCGATCGGCACCGACGTGAAAGCCGCTCAGCTGCAATTGAAGATGGACCCCGGCCCGTTCAAATATCTGCCGAGCAACCTCGAGGCCGAGATCAAGTCGACCACCGCGTTCGGTTCCAAGTACGTCGATTTGATCGTTCCCGACCAGGCCAGCCCCGCGCCGTTGAAGCCCGGCGCCGTGCTGCGGTCGCGCAATGTCACCGTCGAAGTGAATACGGTTTTCGAGAACCTGCAATCGGTGGTCCAGGCGCTCGACCCGGCGAAGCTGAATGCGATCCTGTCGGCCTTCGCACAATCGGTGCGCGGCAAGGGCGATCGGCTCGGACAGTCGATCACCGATGCGAACAATCTGCTGCTGACCGTCAACCCCCGCATGGACACGATCCACCGGGACTGGCGGCTGTTCGGCAAGACCACGGCCATCTATTCCGATGCGGCACAGGACATCCTGTCGATCCTCGACTCCGCCTCGACGTCCAGCACCACGATCACCGACAACGATAGGCAGCTCGATTCGCTGCTGCTGTCGGCGATCGGCTTCAGCCAGACCGGCATCAGCGTCATCGGCAGAAACGAACCCAACATCGTGCAATCGATGAGGCTGCTCGACCCGACGTTGACGCTGCTGAACAAGTACTCGCCGACCTACACCTGCCTGTTCCAGGGTGCGCAGTGGTACGTCGACCATGGCGGGCGGGACATGCTCGGCGGCAACGGTTACTCGTTCATCATGGACGCGGCCCTGCTGTTCGGTGACGACCCCTATCGATACCCCAAACACCTTCCGAAGGTGAACGCGACGGGCGGTCCGGGGGGCAGGCCCAGCTGTGGTTCGCTGCCCGATCCCAGTGCGAACTACCCGGTGCGTTCCCTGGTCACCGACACCGGTTTCGGCGCGGCGCCCAACGAGATCCGCACCAACGTCGCCGCCGGTAATCCGTGGTGGGCCAACTACTTCCCGACCACCAAGAACCCGGCCGAGCCACCGCGTTACTTCTGGCGTGGGGGACAGCCCCCGCCATGAGAAGGAAACTCTCCAGCATCATCGCGCGCGTCGCGATCTTCACGCTCGTTTGCCTGCTGTTCACGTTCACGTTGGTCGCGGTGTTCGGGCAGCTGCGCTTTGAGGACCGCGTCGACTATCAAGCGGTCTTCACGAACATCTCGGGCCTGAAGTCCGGCAACTTCGTTCGCATCGCCGGGGTTGAGGTCGGCAAGGTCGGCGATCTCTCGTTGCATCACGACGGCACGGTCACCGTCGAGTTCGCGGTCGACAAGGGCGTGCGGCTCAACGAGGGCACCAAGGCGATCGTGCGCTACGAAAACCTGATCGGTGACCGCTATCTCGCACTCGAGGAGGGGCCCGGACCGCCACGGCGGTTGGCGCAGGGCGCGACGATTCCGTTGGCGCGCACATCGCCCGCGCTCGACATCGACGCGTTGATCGGGGGCTTCCGCCCGTTGTTCCGCGCACTGGATCCCGATCAGGTCAACGCGCTGTCGGGTCAATTGCTGCGAATCTTCCAGGGGCAGGGCGGGACGCTGGCCTCGGTGCTGGCGCAGACTTCGATGCTGACCTCGACACTGGCGGGCCGCGGTGAGCTGATCGGTGAACTCATCACCAACCTGAACACCGTGCTGCACACCTTCGCCACGCGCGACCACGAATTCTCCGAAGGCCTGGACAAGCTGTCCCAGTTCGTCGACGGATTGGCGCAACGCAAGGACGACATCTCCACCGGGCTGGCATATATCAACGCGGCCGCCGGGTCCGTCACCGATCTGCTTGTGCAGGCACGCCAGCCGATCAAGGACGTGGTGCACGAGACCGACCGCGTATCGGACCAGGTGCTAGCCGACCGCGACTATGTCGACAAGCTGCTCAAAGACCTGCCCGACGTCTATCAGGTGCTATCCCGGCAAGGCCTCACCGGTGACTACTTCGGCTTCTACTTCTGCGAAGTGTTGCTCAAACTCAACGGCAAAGGCGGCAACCCGATCTACGTCAAACTACTGGACCAGCCCAGTGGACGGTGCACGCCTCAATGAAGTTGAAGCTGAAGACAGTTGGACGCCGGAGCCCCTTCATGTTGGGACTGATGGGCACCGCGATCTTGACCTGCATCACGATCGTCGCCTTCCAATACAACAAGCTGCCTTTCGTCAAGAACACCGACGATTACTCCGCCTATTTCTCCGAGGCCGGTGGTATCAAAACCGGTAATACCGTGCGGGTTTCGGGCATGGGAGTCGGCAGGGTCTCCGACATCCGGCTGGAGGGCACCAAGGTCCGGATCGGCTTTACCGTCCGTCAAGGCATCGAGCTGGGGGACCGCACCGAGGCGGCGATCAAGACGGAAACGATTCTGGGCTCCAAGATGCTGGAGCTGACGCCTCGCGGAGAAGGGCGGCTATCGGGCACCATTCCGCTGACACGCACCCACTCGCCCTATGACCTTCCCGACGCGCTGGGCGACCTGACCACCACGATCAGCGGCCTAGACACCGCCCAACTATCGTCGGCCCTCACGACATTGGCCAATACCTTCAAGGAGACACCCCCGAACCTGCGACCCGCGCTGGAGGGCGTGGCCCGGTTCTCCGACACGCTCAACACCCGCGACGCGCAGCTGCGGAATCTGTTGGGCAATGCCAACAAGGTGTCGACGGTGCTGGGCAAGCGCAGTCAGCAGATCGCCGCGCTGGTGGGGAATTCCAACGCGCTGTTGGCCGCACTGCTGGATGAGCGGGATTCGCTGGACGCCTTGATGAACAACCTCACCGCGGTGTCGCATCAGATCTCCGGGTTGGTCAACGACAACAAGGCCCAACTCAAGCCGGCCCTCGACAAGCTCAACGGTGTGCTCGAGGTCCTGGACAACCGCAAGGAAGATATTCAGCGGACACTGCCCAAGTTCAAGCGGTATGCGATGTCGTTTGGCGAAGTGTTGGGATCCGGACCGTTTTTCAAGGCATACGTGGCCAACCTGGTCCCCGGCCAGCTCGGCGGGCCCGTCCTCGACGCCGACATGTACGACCGGTTCCTGGATCCCAACCAGAAGCTGCCCTCAGAGGCGGTGGACCCGCCCACCGGAACGCCACCGGTGCCGCCGGAAAATGCGCCGGTCCCGCTGTGGTCGCAGCCGCCCTCGCCCCCGCCTTCGACGCCACCGGTGCGGACCATCCCGCCGCCGTCGCCGCATGATTTCGACGGCCCATGAACATGAGTCGAGACACCCTGCGCAAGGTCACAGCGTTCAGCCTGGTGCTGACGCTGGCCGTGGCGTCGTTTCTGGTCGCCCGGAACCTATGGAAAGACGTCGAAAAGAACACGTACTCGGCATATTTCACCGAAACCAACGGGCTGTTCGTCGGTGACGAGATTCGGATCCTCGGTGTCGCCGTCGGCGTGGTGGACAAGATCGAGCCGCAGCCCGCCAGCTCCAAGGTGACCTTCTCCGTCGACAAGGAGTACGCGGTGCCCGCCGATGCGCGTGCCGCGATCCTGTCTCCATCGCTGGTGACGTCTCGGGCCATTCAACTCGTTCCGGCCTACTCCGGCGGACCCAAATTGCACCCCGGGGCCTCGATCCCGCTCAATCGCACCGCGGTGCCGGTCGAATGGGACGACTTCCGCCGGCAGCTGGAGAAGTTGACGGATGCGTTGCAGCCCACCAGTCCGGGCGGAGTGAACTCCGTCGGTGAGTTCGTCAACTCGGCCGCGGACAACCTGCGCGGCCAGGGAGACACCGCGAGAGAAACCGTAATCAAGCTGTCCCAAGCGATTTCAGCGCTTGGTGATCATGCCGACGACATCTTCAGCACGGTGCGCAATCTGCAGCTGCTGGTGTCGGCCCTGTACTCCAGCAGCGAGCTGCTGGCCTCGTTCAATCAGAACCTGGCCTCAGTGACGACGGTGCTGTCGAACTCACCCAACGAGGTCGGAAACGCGGTGCGCGGGTTGGATCAAGCGCTGGCGGATGTCCGTGACTTTCTCGCCGAGAATCGCGAATCGATGGGCGTCACGTTCGACCGGCTGGGTTCCATCACGACCGCGCTGAACGACAGCCGCGGCGATATCAAACAAATTCTGCATGTCGCCCCGACGGTGATCCAGAACTTCACGAACATCTATCAACCGGCGCAAGGCGCGATGACCGGCATCCTGGCGCTGAACAACTTCGCCGATATCCCCCAGTTCATTTGCAGCTCGATCGAGGCGGCATCGCGGGCTCGCCTGGCCCGGGTTTCGAAACTGTGCCTGCAGTACATCAATCCGATCATCAAGAACCGCATCTACAACTACATACCGGCGGGTATCAACCCTTTCGTCGGGACTCAGGCTCGGCCTAACGAGATCACCTACAGCGAGGATTGGCTTCGACCCGGAAGTCCGTCACCAGCTCCAGACGCGCCGCCGCTCCCTGGGCCCGGGCCCGCCGATCAGTCGCAGCCGGCCGAGGCGCCTCCGCCGCCGAGCGCCGGGATGAGCTCGATCCAGGTGCTGCAGAACCTGATGCTGCCGACGGGACCGCCCTCATGAGACGAGCGATAGCGGTAGTACTCGGTTTGGTATGCGTTGCAATGCTTTCGGGCTGCGGTTGGCGCGGTCTGAATTCGTTCACCCTGCCCGGTACCTCCGGAGGCGGGCCGGGCGCGTACACGATTCAGGCGCAAATGCCCGACGTCGTGACAATCCAGCAGAACACCCGCGTTCGGGTCGACGACGTCAATGTCGGCAACGTCACCAACATCGAGCTGCAGGATTGGCACGCGCTCGTCACGATGCGCATCAACGGCGATGTCCGCTTACCGGCCAACACGACCGCCAAGCTCGGCCAGACCAGCCTGCTCGGTTCGATGCACATCGAGCTGACGCCGCCCAAGGATGAACCACCCGTCGGTCAGCTCAAGGACGGGTCGGTCATCCCGTTGGCCCGCGCAAGCATGTATCCGACCACCGAACAAACGTTGGCCTCGGTGTCAATCCTGCTCAACGGCGGGGGAATTGGGCAGCTGCAGGAGATCAACCAGGCCGTAGCCAAGGCATTCGCGGGCCGGGAAAACGACATGCGCAGCCTGTTGCGCCAACTCGACGAGTTCATCGCCCGCACCAACGACCAGACCGACGACATCATCGCCGCCGCCGAGAATCTCAACGCTCTGGCCGGGCAGGTGGCGGCGAAAGATCCCGTCGTCGACAAGGCGCTGATGACCGTGCCGAAGGCGCTGACGGTGCTGGCCGCCGAGCGTGCCAAGATCGCCGATGCGATCGATCAGGTCGGCAAGTTCAGCGCCATCGCGGCGGACACGATTCACCAGAGTAGGGAATCTCTGGTGAACAACCTGCGCAACATCGCGCCGGTGTTGCGGTCACTCGCGGACGCCGGGCCGGCACTCACCAAGGGGCTGGACGGATTGGCGACCTACCCCTGGCCGACATCCACGGTGAAGAACTGGTTTCGGGGCGACTACGCCAACCTGACCATGATCGTCGATTTGACGTTGAGTCGCATAGACACCGGCCTTTTCACCGGCTCGCGATGGGCAGGCAACCTGACCGAACTCGAGCTGAAGTGGGGACGCACCATCGGCATGCAGCCCAGCCCCAGCACCGGAGGTAACCCTCTGACTTTTCCATATCACCCCGAGGGGTACTGAATGCTGCGCCTCAACCGCAAGACCTGGATCCAGCTGACAGTCTTGACGCTGGTCACCGTGGTGTCCTGTGGCGCAATGGCATTCAACTTCATGAAGTTGCCGGCGACGCTGTTCGGCATCGGGGAGTACAGCGTCACGGTCGACCTGCCCCAGTCGGGTGGGCTCTACCAAACCTCGGTGGTCACCTACCGCGGCACCGACGTCGGCCAGGTCAAGTCGGTCGATGTGACGGCCACCGGGGTACGCGCGGTGCTCGCCATGAGATCCGGCGTCAAGGTGCCCGCCGATGTCCAGGCCTCGGTGCACAGCCGCTCGGCGATCGGCGAACAGTACATCGAGCTGACCCCGCAGCCGGGTAAGGAAGGCGAACAATCCCGGGCGTTGCGGGCCGGCGACATCATTCCCGCCGGCCACGTGGATGTGCCCGTCGACATCGGACGCCTGCTCGACATGACCAACCGTGCGCTGCAAGCGATTCCGCGGGACAACCTGCATACGGTGATCGACGAGACCAACCGGGCGGTCGGCGGCCTCGGCCCCGAGCTGTCTCGGATCGTGGACGGATCAACGGCTTTGGCCATTGCGGGCGGGCAGACCGTCGACCCGCTCGCCGCGCTGATCGATCAATCGCCCGACGTGCTGAACTCGCAGGTGCAGACCTCGGATGCGATTGCCACCTGGGCCGGACGGACATCGGCCATCATGGCTCAGTTCAAGGCGCAGGATGCGGCGGTGCGAGATCTGCTGACGCAGGGCACTTCCGGAATCGAAGAGGGCCGGGCATTGCTCGACCGGTTGTCGCCGGCACTGCCGGTATTGTTCGCGAATCTGGTCAGCCTGGGCGATATCGCCGTCGTCTACCGCCACGACATCGAACAACTCCTGGTGCTGCTTCCGCAGGGCATTGCGGTGATGGCCGGGGCACTGGTGCCGAACTTGGCCACCAAGCAGGAGTACAAGGGCTTCTTTCTGGACTTCAACCTGAATCTCAATTTGCCGCCGCCCTGCTCAACCGGCTTCCTGCCGCCGACGCAGCGCCGCTCGCCGGCCAGCGTCGACGCTCCCGATCGCCCGGCGGCCGATCTGTATTGCCGGCTTCCGCAAGATTCCGAGCTGAATGTGCGTGGGGCGCGCAATATTCCGTGTGAGGCCAAGCCATGGAAGCGCGCGCCCACGGTCGAGTTGTGCGAGAGCGATGAGGAGTACGTGCCGCTCAACGAGGGCTACAACTGGAAGGGCGACCCGAACGCCACCACCAGCGGTCAGGGCGTACCGCAGTACCCGCCGGGACAGGATCCACGGTTGCCACCGCCGCGCGGCACCGCGCCGTCGGCCCCGCCGCTATCCGTGACCACCTATGACCCGGCCACGGGTGACTACATAGGTCCCGACGGAAAGCGCTACACCCAATCCGACTTGGCGCACCCGCGCGCAAAAGACTGGCAGTCGCTTCTCGTGCCGCCGGGGCAGTAGATGAAGGAGAAACATGGCCGACGAGCCTGATATCCCCGAGGCCGAAAAGGTCACCGAGCCAACGGATGCCGACGTCGTCGAAGACGACGCCGATGCCCCAGCCGACGACGCAGATGCCGCTGTCGACGAGGTCGACAACGAGACCGAAGGCCGGTTCGTCCGCTGGCGACAGCGCGCCACCCGCCGCCGGCTCTCCCGCACCGGAACGGCATTGGTCGCCGGTGCCGCCATCCTGGCGCTGCTCACCGGATTGACGAGCTGGCTGGGTTACACGGCGTACGAAAAGCACCAAGCCCAAACCCGGCGTGAGCAATTCATCCGGGTCGCTCGCCAGGGTGCGGTGAACCTCACCACGATCAACTACACCCAGGCCGAGGCGGACGTACAGCGAATCCTCGACCTGGCGACCGGGGTCTTCCGGGACGATTTCGAGCGGCGGGCCAAGCCGTTCGTCGAGTTCGTCAAGGCGGCGCAGTCGAAATCGGAAGGCACGGTGACCGATGCGGGTGTGGAATCGCAGCGGGGTGACTCGGCTCAGGTCTTAGTGGCGGTCGCGGTGAAGTCGCGGACCGCCGGCGGCGAAGTAGCGCCCCGGGAATGGCGGATGCGCATCGAGGTCCACTCGACGGGTGACGACGCCAAGGTGTCCAACGTGGTGTTCGTGCCATGACGACACTTCACGACGAGGTCGAGACCGACGCTCCCGACGAGGAGATCACCGAATCGGCTGACGCAGCGGAACCGGCCGAGGAGAAAGCACGGCGGATCCCCTGGTCGCGGGTGCTTGCCTTCGGTGTGCTGCCGGCGATCACGTTGCTGCTGGCACTCGGGGCGGGCTACTCCCGGTGGGTGATCGGATCCACCGATGAGCTGTCACTGGCGGGCACCGAATCCGTCCGGGCGGCAAGCGAAGACGCGGCGGCCCTGCTGTCGTACAAAGCCGACTCGGCCGACAAGGACCTCGACGCCGCGCGCGAGCGGCTGACCGGCGAATTCAAGGACGCCTACACCGCGCTGATCCACGAGGTGGTGATCCCGGGCGCGAAAGAGAAGCACATCTCGTCGGTGGCCAAAGTGATGGCGGCATCATCGGTTTCGGCAACCGCCAACCATGCGGTGGCGCTGCTGTACGTCAACCAGACGGTGACCATCGGCGACGGCGCTCCCACCGACACCCAGCCCGTCATCAAGGTGACGTTGGACAAGGTCAACGGCCGATGGCTGGTGTCGCGTTTCGACCCGGTCTGATTCGAGGAGAGCAGATGACGGTGTGGCTACGTAATCTGGCCGTCGTCTTGCTGCCGCCGGCGGCAGGGCTACTGGCGGCGCCGGCCGCGCACGCCGACAACAAGCGGCTCAACAGTGCGGTCGTCTCCGCCGTCTACACCTTTCAGCACCAAGCGGGCTGCACGAATGACGTGATCCGTAACAACGCGCTGACGCTGGCCGCCCAATGGCACGCGGACGACATGATCAACAACCGAAACATCAACGACGACATCGGATCCGACGGGTCCACGCCGCAGGACCGCGCCAATGCGGCCGGTTATCGCGGCAAAGCCGCCGAGACGGTGGCGATCAATCCGGCCATCGCGATCAGCAGCCTGGAATTGGTCAACCAGTGGTACGCCAACCCTGCCGACATGGCCATCATTCGCGATTGCGCCAACACCAACATCGGGGTGTGGTCGGACAACAGCCTGGACCGCACCGTGGTGGTCGCCGTGTACGGGCAACCCGCCCACTAGATCCGGCTAATCGTAAACCGGCGCCCACTGCGTGTCGGCCACGGTTTGGGCGACATCGTCGTGTCTTGTCGTGGCCACCCCATCCGCGGTCGCGGCGTGATAGACGGCCTCGGCGACCGCCATCGAGATCTCGCGCAGGTTTTGCACGTCGGGCAACAGAGAATCCCCGGCGGCCTGCGGGCTTGCTTGCCGCACAATGGCTTTGGCTGCGGCTTGCAACATGCTCGGAGTGACTTTGGTGGCTCGGGCGACGATGGTGCCGAGCCCGATTCCGGGAAAGACCAGCACGTTGTTGGCCTGGCCGATGGTGTAGGTCGTCTCGTCGTGGACGATCGGGGCCACGGGAGTGCCGGTGGTGATCAGCGCCTTGCCGTGCGACCAGGCCAGCACGTCGGCCGGCATGGCCTCCATGCGCGACGTCGGGTTGGACAGCGGGAAGATCATCGGCCGCTCGGATGCCGCGGTCATCGTCTCGACGACCTCTTGGGTGAACGCGCCGAAGACGGCCGAGGAGCCCAGCAGGATGGTGGGTGAGGCGAGTTTGATCGCGTCCACCAAACTCACCCGTTCTCCGGCGGCCACACCGAGTTGAGTGCGGTTCTTCGCGTACGGCACCTGGAAGTCGCGCAGGTCGTCCATGTCGTCGAACAGCAAGCCCTGCTTGTCGATCGCCCAGATCTGGGAGGTGGCGTCTTCGACGGTGGCACCGTCGGCGACCATGGCGTCCCGTATTTGGTCGGCGACGCCGATCCCCGCGGTTCCGGCCCCGAAGACGATCGCCTTCTGGTCGCGCAGCGGGACGCCGGTGACATGGCATCCGCCGTACACGGCGGCCACCACCACCGCGCCGGTGCCCTGGATGTCGTCGTTGAAGATGCAGTAGTCGTCGCCGTAGGTCCGCAGGATGTTGCGCGCGTTGATCGGTCCGAAATCCTCGAAATGCAGGATGGCGCGGGGGAACAGCCGGTGGGCGGTTTCGATGTAGCGCTTGACGAAAGCGTCGTACTCGTCGCCGCGGCGCCGGGCATGGCGGTTGCCCAGGTAATACGGGTCCTGCAGCAGCTGTTCGTTGTCGGTGCCGACATCGAGTGACACCGCGATGCAGCGGCGCGGATCGATGCCGCCGCCGGCGGTGTACAGCGCCAACTTGCCGACCGCGATCTGGATGCCGCCGACGCCCCAGTCGCCGATGCCCAGGATGGCCTCGGCGTCGGTGCACACGATCAAGTCGACGTCGTCGGGTCCCAGCCCGAACGTGTCGAAGGCTGCCTCGATCTCGTCTGGTTCGTCGATACTCAGGAACAGCCCCCGCTGCCCGCGGTATTCGTCGGAGAAGCGTTGGATGGCCTCGCCGACAGTCGGCGTATAGACCACCGGCATGAGTTCGGGTAAATGCTCGGCCAACACCTTGTAGTACAGCAGCTCGTTTCGATAGTGCAGCTGCTCGAGAAGTAGATTGCGACCCAAATCGGTTGCCAAGCTTTGCAATTGATGCCATACCCGGTCGGCTTGTTGCTCGAGGGTGAGAACGGCCGACGGCAGCCGCCCGGTCAGCCCGAGCTGCTGTCGCTGCTCGTGGGTGAAACCGACCCCGCGATTGAGGCTCGGTGAGGACATCGCGAGGGGGATCCGGGGTGTGTGGGCGTCGCTCATCACACCCGCCGTTCGATGGCGCGGGGCATGCAGACACACGGTAGCCCCGGTCAGGTGAACGCAGCCTGAAGAGCGCCTAAAGTCGAGACAGGATCGTCCCGGCATCCGAGTCCGCGCCGCGGTTGTACGGCAATTTCGACAGGGCGGTTCCCATCGCGCAGGTATTGGAGATCGCGGCGTACGTCAGGCCCGCCCCGATCGCACCGGCCAGCCATTTGAGCCGCGGAACGGCGACACTGCCGACAACGGACGACAGCACGATCGACCCCGCGACCAGACGGACCTGACGCTCGAGGTCCCATCGCTGCGCGCCCCGGTCGACCGCGAAACCCCGGCCCTCCCAATCGGTGATGCCGTTCTCCAGGACGCGCCCACTGTTCAGGGCCCGCGTTTCGCAGCAGCGCCTGCGCCTTGGTCGCGCGCTGACCCGAACGGCACACCAGCACGACGTCGTGCTCGTCGTCGAGGCGCTGGACGATTTCACCGCCGTGCTGATCCACCACGTCGAGCGGGACGTTGTAGGAGCCGGCGATATGCGAGGTCTCGAATTCGGCGGGAGTTCGGACATCGACGACACGTGGAGCCGTAGGCGATTCCAACAGCGTCCGTAGCTCCGGCGAGGTGATGACATCGGCGGTTGCAGCACCCATTTCAGCTCCCATTGTCGGTGTGAGTTAGCACTACCCGGGCCGGCGCGTTGTCACAGGCTTTTGTTCAAAGTGAATTTTTTGGCCCGGCGTCCGCCGTGAGGTCCGACGCGGTGATCGCAGCTTTTCGGCGTTGTCGTAGGCGTCGTCCACCAGCACGACGCGGCGACGGTGCCGGTCGAGCAATGCGGCGGCGACCGACGCGCGATAGCCGCTGGCGCAATGGATCCACAGCTCGCGGTCGGCGGGGATCTCGTCGAGGCGTTCGGGCAATTCGTGCACCGCGATGTTGACCGCCCCGCGCACCCGGCCGCGCTTCGAATTCGTGCCGCTGGCGGACATCGAGCACGAGCACGCCGTCCTGCGCGAGAACCGCGGCAAGCTCTGCGAAGTCGGCCACCCGGTAGCTGCGCAGTTCTTCGCCATCGGCAAGGTCGCGGATGTCGCCGCTGGCGCCGCCGGTGATGCGTTCCACGCCGATGCGGGAAAGCTGGCGTCGCGCGTCGGCGATCTGCTTGGTGTCGTCGCCGATCAAGGTCAGCGGTGCGCCCCAGGCGTACAGCCAGCCGAGGTAGTTGACGAAAGAACCGGACAACTCGAATCCGTATGTGCCAGAAAGATGTCCGGACGCGAACGCGGTTCGGTTTGCGCAGGTCGACCACCCATTCGCCGGCATCGATCCGGCTGCGAAGCTCCCGCGGGTCGACCGGCGCGGGCGGCGACAGATCCGCGGCAGTGGGGCCGCCGCGGTTGATCACGCCCATGTGCGCGTAGTAGGCGGGGAACGCCGACAGGCCCGCGAGGAGCTGGTCGACGTAGTCCTGCTCGTCCTGGGTCAGTGCGGGGTTTTTGCGGCGTTGGTCCGCGATGGTGGAATCGTCGCCGTCGGTGGGGGCGGCCGAGCAGAAGCTCCCGAAGCCGTGGGGTCGGGTAGACCGGTGTCGGCGCGGGCAGGTCGTCGGCGAGGCGCCGGACCGAATGGTATTGCAGCCGAGTCAATTCCTCGGTGTGCTCGTCGCCGAGCAGGTCGGTTCGTCCGGTGCTGCCGAAGAGCATCGACCCGCCGTGAACACTCCGATGGTGTCGCCGACTCGTCGCGAAGCACGTAGCTGACGTGGTGATGGGTGTGGCCCGGGGTGCGGAGTACTTCCAGATGGATTGCGCCGCTGTCGATCTGGTCGCGATCGCCGACGGCGCGGCAGGCGAATTCGACATCTTCGCCTGCGGGCAGCACATATTCGGCCCCCGGTCGCGGCGGAAAAGCGCCAACCCGCCGGTGACATAGTCGTTGTGGATGTGCGTCTCGAGCACCGTGCGTGATCCGTAGCTCGCCCGTCAGCTCCAGCACCCGATCGATGGTCGCGCTGCGGGTCGATGACGACGGCTACCTCACCGTCGCTCACCAGATAGCTGCGATCGCCCAACCCTGAGGTTTCGATGATCGATACGTCCAACATGCTTGTGCCCCATCCACGGAGGTCTTTTTCGAAGGTACTGTCCGGCGGCCGGAATGAGCAGCGCCGACGCCCCCGTTCGGCAGCTGCCGTTTGACAATCTCGCTCTGATACGTTCGGCGGGTGCATGCACGATTCGAATTCGACTTCGTGACAACGGCAACGCCTGATCAGGTCATCGAGCTGATGACCGATTTCTCGCCCAACCGACCGGACCGCTGGCCGCATTGTCGGCCAAGGAGTTCGAGGTGTATCACGTCGGCGAGACCGAGGCCGACATCCGCGAAGGCAAGCCTTTCCGAAGGTGTGGGCAAATGGCACTACGACTGGTCGAAGCCGAATTCAGTCACATTCACTGTCGTCGAAAGCGAAGCGCAGGCGCCGGGCAGCTTCATGACGCTGGAAGCCACACCCGGGCCCGACGGTGGCAGTTCCGTACACGGCGTGTGGGAACAGACCTCGACGAATCTTTCCGGCCTGATCGGTGTAGCGACGATGCGGCTCATCGGACCGCGACCTTCTGTCGTCGTACTACAAGAAGGTCTACGACGGGCTGGCTTAGCCAGCCTCGGCGTCCAGTGGGTCGTATTCCAGGTAGTCGCGGGCGGGCAGCCGCAGCGAACGCCACCGCTCGCGGGTGAGGTGCTGGACGTAGACCTTGTCGCGCTGGACGTGGGAGAACGCGAAATCCAGGTCAATGGGCAGTCCCGCCCAATCGATCAAGCCAGCCGGCAGCTCCTGGTCACCCGGGTGATCGTCAGTAGCCATGCGGGCACCCCTTCATCGAGTACGCACCAAGTTGTTGAGCACATCGTGCGACAGCGATGTTTCGGCCGCGGATGGCCGACGTTTCGGCCGTATTACGCGTTTTAGTAGACGTCGCGGTGGTAGCGCTTGTCCGCGCTGAGCGACTGGACGTACTCTTCCGCCGCGTCCAGGTCCAGGTTGCCGTGCTCGGCCGCGATCTCGCACAGCGCGCGATCGACGTCTTTGGCCATCGGGTCGGCGCCTGCCGCAGACATAGAGCTGTGCGCCGTCCTGCAGCCAGCTCCACAGCTGGGCGCCGCGCTTGCGCATCAGGTGCTGGACGTAGACCTTTTCCTGCTGATCCCGGGAAAACGCCAGGTCCAGCTCGGTGAGGAGGCCGTCGGCGTGCATCTTCTCGATCTCGTCGCGGTAGTAGTAGTCGGTCTCGGCGTGCTGCTCGCCGAAGAACAGCCAATTGGGCCCGGTGTGGCCGAGCGCGCGGCGCTCCTGCAGGAAGCCGCGGAACGGCGCGATACCCGTTCCCGGGCCGATCATGATCATCGGCGTGTCCGACTTACTCGGCGGCCGGAAATTGGTCGACGGCTGCAGGTAGACCGCGACTCGATCACCGGGGGAGCGGTCGGCAAGGTACGTCGAGCACACCCCGCGCCGGGGGACGCCCTGGTAGTTGTAGCGCACCGGCGACACCGTCAGGTGGGCTTCGCCCGGGCACTCTTTGGGGCTCGACGAGATCGAGTACAGCCTCGGTTGCAGGCGCTTGAGGACCCGCAGCCACTCGTGGGCCGATGCGTAGACCGGCAGTTGCGCGAGCAAGTCGACGGACTGGCGACCCCAGGTCCAATTACTCAGGGCGGCTTTGTTTTCCGGCCGCAGCAGCTCCGCGAGTTTCGGTTCGCCGGTGCGCTCCTGGACGAAGCGCACCAGGTCCCGGCTGATGTTGGCGATCTCGATTCGCTCGGTCAGCGCCGAGCGCAGCGACATCAGGCCGTGCTCACCGACCTCGACCGGGGTCTGCCCGTTCAGCCCGGTGACCTTCAGCCATTCGTCGACCAGCTGGTCGCTGTTGCGCGGCCACACCCCGAGCGCGTCACCCGCCTCGTAACTGGCGGCCTCGCAAGGAAGGTCGAAGACGATCTGCCGCACGTCCTTGGCGGATTTCGGGCCGCTGAGGGTGGTGTTGCGGATCATGTCGGTGACCAGGGGGCGTTTCTTGCTGTACGCGGGCTCCTCGGCGCGGGTTGCCGGACGGGGAGCCGACGTGGCGGGGGCCGACGCCGGTGCGCCGACGCGGCTGGGTGTGCGCCGCAGCGCCTCGATGACCCCGCCGATCCATCCCGCGGCGGCCTCCTCGTAATCGGGCTCGCAGTCGATCCGGTTGACCAGGCAGGTAGCACCCAGCTCCGCGAGCCGCTCGTCAAGCTTGCGCCCGTACCCGCAGAAGTCGTTGTAGTTGGAGTCGCCCAGCGCCAGGACCGCGTAGTGGGTGTCGCTGAGCTGCGGTGCGCCGTCACCGGTCAGCGCCCGCCACAGTGCGGCGCCGTTGTCGGGCGGCTCACCGTCACCGGTGGTGCTGGTAATCACCAACAGCTCTCGCGTGGTGGCGAGGTCCGCCACCGGGAAGTCGCTCATGCAGTGCAATGCGGCCGACAGCGCGGAATCCGTCAGCCTGGCGGCGAAATCGGCGGCGAGTTCTTCGGCATTGCCGGTCTGCGAGGCCCACAACACCACAATCGGAGCCTGCTTGGGCTCGGCTTCGGCCACCGGAGCCTGGGGCGGTGCCTGGTCGGGGGAGACCGGCGTGATGGCCGGCATCGACGCGGGTGGCTCGGTGCGGGAGAACATGCCCGCGAGCAGACCGTCGACCCACAGCCGGGTGTTGGTGTCGAATGGCGCGTTGAGTGGCAGGGTGGGTACCCCGGCCGTGCGGCGGCCGGCTTCGGTGCGCAACCCCGCCAACACCCCGGCCAGGTAGGTGCGGCCGAGCGGACCAAACTGAGGCGCCGGTTCGGTTGCCACACCAAGGATCTCGGCGAGGGCGTCGACCCGTGACACGCTGATTTCGGCAACCTCCACCGGCGCGAGTTCTGCGGCATCGGTGACCGCCGACGGCTCGGTGTCGGAATCCGTTGTGGCGACGACGATTTTGGTGACACTGACCGCACACGCCTTGAACTCCGGCTGGAAGGACACCGGATCCACGGCGTCGTTGGTGACCGCGTTGATCGACAGGTATTCGCCGAACGCGTCGTTCCAGTGGAAGGGCGCAAAGCAGTTGCCCGGCCGGACCCGGTCGGTGACCACGGCGGGCAGCACGGCTCGGCCACGGCGCGAGGCGATTTCGACCCGATCGCCGTCGGCGATATCGCGCCATTCGGCGTCGTCAGGGTGGATTTCGACGAACGGTCCCGAGTCGAGTTTGTTGAGCTTGGCGACCTTGCCGGTCTTGGTCATCGTGTGCCATTGGTGCGGCAGACGCCCGGTGTTGAGCACGAACGGGTAGTCGTCGTCCGGCAGCTCCTCGGGCGACAGGTGCGGCCGCGCAAAGAACATCGCCCGGCCGTTCGCGGTGGCGAAGGCCAACCGCGGCACGGTGCCGTCCTCGCGGACCAACTGGGTCTGGCTGACGCCGTCGTTGAGGTAGCGAATCGGGTTGCGGTCGTCGGTGCCATCGGGCGGGCACGGCCACTGCAGCGGGGTCTGCCGCAGCCGGTCGTAACTCGCGCCGCGTAAGTCGTAGCCCGTCTTGGGATTCCAGAACCGCTTGATCTCCTCGAACACGTCCTCGGCGGAGTCGTAGCTGAAGGAATCCGAAAAGCCCATCTCGCAAGCGATCCGGGCGATGATCTGCCAGTCCGGCATCGCTTGGCCCGGTGCGTGCACGGCGGGCTGGAACAGCGTCATGTTGCGCTCGGAGTTGATCATCACGCCTTCGGACTCGGTCCACAAGGAGGCGGGCAGCAACACGTCGGCGTAGCCGTTGGTTTCGGTCTCGAAGAAGGCGTCCTGAGCGATCACCAGCTCGGCGCTTTCCAGACCCGCCAGCACCGTCTTCCGATTGGCAACGCTGGCAACGGGATTGGTGCAGATGATCCAGCAGGCTTTGATCTCCCCCTGGGCCATGCGGGAGAACATGTCGACGGTGCCGGTGCCGACCTCGCTGCGCAGCGACCCGCGCGGGATGCCCCACTGGTCCTCGACGAAGTCACGGTCGGCGGCCGCGGTCACCACGCGCTGGCCCGGCAATCCCGGTCCCATGTAACCCATTTCGCGCCCGCCCATCGCATTGGGCTGCCCGGTGAGCGAGAACGGGCCGCTGCCCGGCTTACAGATCGCACCGGTTGCCAGGTGCAGGTTGCAGATCGCGTTGGTGTTCCAGGTGCCGTGGGTGCTCTGGTTGAGGCCCATCGTCCAGCAGGTCACGAAGTTCTCGGCTTCGCCGATCCAGCGCGCCGCGGTACGGACGTCGTCCGCGGGGATGCCCGTGAGCTTGCTGACCTTCTCGGGCGTGAAGTGCTCGAGGAAGCTCGGCATCTCGTCCCAGCCCTCGGTGAACTCAGCGATGAATTCCGGGTCGGTGTAGCCGTTTTCGACGATCAGGTGCAGCAGCCCGTTCAGCAGGGCGAGGTCTGCGCCGGAGGAGATCTGCAGGAAGAGGTCGGCCTTTTCCGCGGTTGCGGTGCGGCGGGGGTCGACGACGATCAGCTTGGCGCCGGCCTTGACCCTGTCCATCATCCGCAGGAACAGAATCGGGTGGCAGTCAGCCATATTCGCGCCGATCACGAAGAAGACGTCGGCCTTTTCGAAATCCTGATAGGAACCGGGCGGCCCGTCCGCGCCCAGCGACAGCTTGTAACCGGAACCCGCGCTGGCCATGCACAGTCGGGAGTTCGACTCGATCTGGTTGGTGCCGATGAATCCCTTGGTCAGCTTGTTCGCGAGGTACTGCGCTTCCAGCGACATCTGCCCAGACACGTACAGGGCGAAGGCGTCTGGGCCGTGCTCGTCGATGATGGCCCGCAACTGCTTGGCGGACTGGGTGATCGCGGCGTCGATGTCGATCTGCGCGAGGGACTCGCCACGCTCGGCGCGCCAGTAGGCCGAATCCATCCGGCCCGGTGCGGCCAGCATGTCCGCGGTGGTCGTGCCCTTGGTGCACAGGCGGCCGAAGTTAGCCGGGTGGCTTTTGTTTCCAACGGATTTCGCGATGTGACGGCGCTCGCTCTTGGGATCGGTTGTGACCTGCAACACCATGCCGCAGCCCACGCCGCAGTACGCGCACATGCTGTTCACGGCATCTTGACCGTGTTCCGCAGCCACGCCTACGTCCCTCCTTCCGAGCGCGCAAGGGCCTAACCGCTAAATCGTGCGTCATGGATGTTTCGGCGCCGGGCGTCCGATGTTTCCGCCGTTTTACGGCTTGATCTCACCGGATCAGAATGCATTTGTGAGGTGTCTGGAAAACCCGCGGCCGAGCGCGTAACCGCAGGTCAGCATTGATCTGCGGCTTGATGCCAGATTACGCGCGGGCCCTTGGGAATTCGCCGCCAGAACGGGGGTTGGGACCAAACAAATGGGACATTCACAGTTTTCGCTAAGCTCACAAAGTGCGTCGTCACATTGTGATTTTTCTGGCTTTGTTGGCCGCGTCCTGCGGTGGAAAACCGACGACGACTCCGTCGTCGTCTTCGCGGGCCGACACCTGCAAGGAGTCCGACGGGCCGAGCGCCGAGGTCGTGCGCCAGGCGATCGCCGCGGTTCCCGTCGAAGTTGCCGGCTCGAGCTGGGTCGAGATCGGCCGCGGACACACCAAGAACTGCCGCCTCTACTGGGTGCAGGTCATCCCGACCATCGCCAGCGAGACGACGCCCCAGCAGCTGTTGTTCTTCGACCACAATCGGCCGCTCGGCACCCCGACGCCAAACCCCAAGCCGTACATCACCGTGCTGCCCGGCGGCGACGATGCGGTCACGGTTCAGTATCAATGGCAAACCGGCAACGAAGAGCCGTGTTGTCCCAAGGGAATCGGCACCGTTAAATTCCACATCGGGCCGGACGGCACGTTGCAGGCACTCGGCAAGATTCCGCACCAATAGGCTTACCGCACATCATGTTCCGATATTCCACGAGATTCGGTCTTGGTATCGAAGGGATTGCAGTGCCCGAACGCAACGACGCGTCCAGTACGAACGGTCACGCGAGTGGGTAGGACACGTCACCTCTCGCACTGGGACGCCGAAGACCTGGAGGCGTGGGAGGCGGGCGGCAAGACCGTCGCGCGCAACAACCTGTTCTGGTCCGCCGTGATCGTCCACCTCGGCTACGCGATATGGGCGCTGTGGCCGGTGATGGCACTGTTCATGCCCAGGGAGGTCTACG
This sequence comes from Unio delphinus, assembly GCA_029339505.1. Lineage (NCBI taxonomy): Eukaryota > Metazoa > Mollusca > Bivalvia > Unionida > Unionidae > Unio > Unio delphinus. The sequence continues at coordinate 144,435 of JAQISU010000508.1, forward strand.
GCTTTTCCGCCGGCGACAAGCTGCTGCTCGGTATCACCGCGACGCTGGTCGGGGCATGCCTGCGACCGGCATACGCCGTGGCGACCGCGATCTTCGGCGGCCGCAACTTGGCCATGTTCTCGGCGTTCGTACTGGTGGTCCCGGTCATCGGCGCGATGGTGCTGCTGGCTCATCCGGGGCTGCCGTTGTGGCCGTACCTGGTATGTGCGGCCCTGTCCGGAATGGGCGGCGGTAACTTCGCGGCCTCGGCGAGCAACGCCAACTCCTTCTACCCGCACCGGCTCAAGGGCGCGGCGCTGGGGATCGCCGGCGGGATCGGCAATCTCGGCGTGCCGATGATTCAAATCGTCGGGCTGGTGGTCATCGCCGCCGCGGGCGACCGGCAGCCGTACTGGGTGTGCGTTCTGTATCTGACGCTGTTGGTGACCGCGGGGCTCGGCGCGACGTTCTTCATGAACAACGTCGCCCAGCACCGGGTGGAGCCCAGCCGGCTGCGATCGATCCTGTCGGTGGTGGTTTCCACCCGCGACACCTGGCTGCTCTCGCTGCTGTACCTCGGCACCTTCGGCTCGTTCATCGGCTTCTCGTTCGCGTTCGCCCAGGTACTGCAGACCAGCTTCGTGGCCGGCGGGCAATCCACCTCCCAGGCGTCGCTGCACGCCGCCCAACTGGCCTTCATCGGACCGCTGCTCGCCGCGCTGTCCCGCATCTACGGCGGCCGGATGGCCGACCGGCTCGGTGGGGGCCGGGTCACCTGCGCGGTGTTTGTCTGTATGGCCCTGGCCGCCGGGCTGCTGATCACCGTCGGCACCCTCGAAGATCCGCACGCGGGACCGGTCAGTGGCTCGGCGATGGCCGGATACGTGGCTTGCTTCATCGCCCTGTTCACCCTGGCCGGGTTGGGCAATGGTTCGGTCTACAAGATGATCCCGACGATTTTCGAGACGTGCGGCCGGCACCTGGAGATGAGCGAGACCGACCAGCGTCAATGGTCACGCGTGATCTCGGGCATCGTCATCGGCGTCGTCGCCGGCGCGGGGTCGTTGGGCGGCGTCGGGATCAACGTGGCGTTGCGACAGTCCTACGTCAGCACCGGCACGATGACGTCGGCGTTCTGGATCTTCCTGTCCGTCTATATCGCTGCCGCACTGCTGACCTGGTTCAGGTACGTGCGCCGGCCGCTGAGTACGCCCGCGAACACCAGCGTCGGTGCGCTCGAAGCCGGTTGAGCCAACCGGAGTTCAGTCGGCGTCGGGCAGGTTCTCCGGGTGCAGCATCTCGGCGTAGCGCAACGACTCCGGGATCCCGAAGCCGTCGACCAGCGTCTCGGCATGCGGGCGCAGGGCCCGGCACCGATCGTTGATCCCGCGGGTGACGGCCTTGGCCCGCCCGGTGGACAGGTAGCCGTGCTCGATGTACCACGCCTTGTCGTCCTCGATCACCGTCAGCGCGTACAGGTCGCAGAGGATCTCCAAAAGCTCACGGGCTTCGGTGTTTTCGCAGGCGTCGATGCCGGCGACGAATGCTTCCAGCACAATCCGGTCGATGTGTGCGTTCGCGGTGTGCAGCACGTGGTCCTGCACGGCGTTGAATGCGTCGAACGCCGACATCTCCTTGGACTTGCCCTGTAGCCGACGCGCCACCGAGGACAGCAGGTATTCCTCGCGGGCTTCGAACATGTTGACCTGGGTGCCGCGGTTGAACAGGCTGCCCTCTTCCTCGCTGTCCTGGCGGGCGTCGACGATCCGTTGCATAATCGCCTCGGCCGCAGTGCGTTTCAGCACCCGCTCGCCGACGGTATTGGCGGCGAACCGTACCCAATCGACCGGGCTCATGCTCTTGATGTCGTCGGCGTAGGCGGTCAGCAGTTCCTTGGCCACCAGCTGGGTCAGCACGTGGTTGTCGCCCTCGAAGGTGGTGAACACGTCGGTGTCGCCCCGCAGCGCGATCAACCGGTTTTCGGCCATGTAGCCCGCGCCGCCGCACGCTTCCCGGGCCTCCTGAATGGCTTTCGAAGCATGCCAGGTGTTGGCCGCCTTCAAACCGGCCGCGCGCGATTCCAGCTCGCGCTGTTCCTCGGCATCCGGGAAGTCCGACGTCTGCAGGTCGTGACACTTGGCCACCAGCTCGTTCTGCGCGAACTGCAGCGCATACGACTTGGCTATCAACGGGAACAGCCGCCGCTGATGCACCAGGTAGTCCATGATCAGCACTTCATGCGCCTCGTCGTCGGGTGCGCTGAATTGCCTGCGCTGCAAGGCATATCGAGTGGCGATGTCCAACGCGACGCGGGCGGCCGACCCCGCGCTGCCGCCCACGGTGATCCGGCCGCGGATCAGCGTGCCGAGCATCGTGAAGAACCGCCGGTTCGGGTTGTCGATCGGCGAGCTGTAGGTACCGTCGGCCGCGACGTCGCCATACTTGTTCAACAGGTTTTCCCGCGGCACCCGGACGTGGTCGAACATGATGCGGCCGTTGTCCACACCGGGCAGGCCGCCCTTGTAATCGCAGTCCGACGTCGTCACCCCGGGCAGGTCGTTGCCGTCGGCATCGCGGATCGGGACCAAGACACAGTGCACGCCGTGGTTGACCGGATTGCCATCCTCGGTGGTGATCAGTTGCGCGAAAACCGATGCCATGGTTGCGGTTTCGGCAGCGCCGCCGATGTAGTCCTTGCGGGCGGTCGGCGTGGGGGAGTCGACTACGAACTCTTCGGTCTCGGGGTCGTAGGTCGCGGTGGTCTCCAGCGACTGGACGTCGCTGCCGTGTCCGGTTTCTGTCATCGCGAAACAACCGCGCAGCTCGAGGCTGATGATCTTGGGCACGTAGGTCTCGTGGTGCCGCTCGGTGCCCAGGTTCTCCACGGCGCCGCCGAACAGCCCCCACTGCACCCCGGCCTTGACCATCAGCGACAGGTCCGACATCGCCAGCATCTCGATCATCGTGACCGCCGCGCCGACGTCGCCGGTGCCGCCGTGCTCCTTGCGGAACGAGTCGGCGGCGGCACCGAACGCGGCCATGATCCGCATCTGCTCGGCCACCTTGGTGCGTGCGATGACCGTGTTCGGCGTGTAGTGCGGGCGGAACAGGTCCTCGCTCATCGCGTCCCGCATCCGGTTTTTCACGTCGCGCCAACGCCCGTCCAATGCGTTGCGTAGCTGTTCGGCAGTGTTTGTCGTGTTTGGCGCCATATTCCGACGGTAACGTGCCGCTCGCTCGACGGGAACAACCCGCGGGTGTCGATCGTGCGGCAATGGAGTCGACGTTGCGGAGGCGGCCAGATGTTCGGCTACGACCCGGAGCGCCAGCTCTATTACGTGATCAGCGACGACCGCCCGGAGAAAAGCCCGTCCGCTGCTACGCCGTGAATGTTTGTCAGCGACAACAACTTCTCACCCCGGGGGATCGCTCAGTTCCTGCTGTTCGCGATGTAGCGGTCGCGGGCGGGTTTCACGGGCCGGCGGCCGAAGCCGGTACCGGGCAAACCCGGCCCACAGCGCGCCGAAGCCGGCGAGCACGAGCACGTCGAACATCCACCAGCCCGCATAGTGCGCCCACACCAGAATGTCGGCGGCCTGGGCGTCGACCCGGTGCAGGTCGACGGTCGAGGCGGATGCCGCGAAACCCCACTGCGCCGGGACGAACCACGAGATCTGGTCGTAGCCCCAGGTGCCCACCAGTGTGATCAGGCCGCCGGCGAACAGCGCCGAGGCCAGGATCACCGGCACCACCAGTGGCAGAACTTCGCGCAACGACTTACCCAGCGTCGAGAGCGCCAGACCCACGATCGCCGAGACGATCGCCGTCAGCGCCACAGCGACATACAGCTCGACGGTCGCGTTCTGCAGCAAGACGGCGCCGCGCACCGGCCGGCCCTTGTCGGCGATCACGATGGCGAACACGATCGCCGACAGCGCGGCCGCGGCCACGCTGGAAAAGATGATCTTGGCCGCCAGATACGCGGACGTCGAAAGCCCGACGGCTTGCTCGCGCCGGAACACGCGCCGCTCGCCCACCAGCTCGCGAATGGTCAGCGCGGTGCCCAGCAGCACGGCGGCGATGTTGAGCGCGGCCAGGATCTCGACGGCTTCATGCGGGTTGCGGCTCGTTGCGCCGGGGCGACCCAGGCCGGAGTCGCCGGGAATCAGCAGCGCCAACCCGGCCAACGCGAACGGCAGCGCCACCAAGAACAAGGTGTAGAGGGGGTCGGCGAGGAGCAGCCGCGCTTGCCGACGGGCCACCAACCAGGCTTGCCGGGTCCGGGTGGCCGCCACAGGCAGCGGCCAGGGTGCGGCGAGCTCGGGCGGTTCCGTCGGAAC